>OZ022267.1:12066117-12128617 GCA_963978885.1 Nemotelus pantherinus | reverse complement strand
GGCATCGGTATAATTAACCTAAGTTGTACACTTACAAATTCGATAGGTATTTTTATTGCAAATATCAATAAGTTATTTTCTGATTTGGTTACTACCATTTTAATGTACTGTAATTTCTTCACATCAATATTATATTTTACAATTTCTTCATCAGTAAGTATGTTCGGAAGCAAAATTCCATGTTTTGCGGATACAACATTATCTTGCAATTGATCAATTCTACTTTTGAAAATTTGAATTTTGAAAAGTTGGTCGTAATAGATATCATTTTCAAATGTACTGTTTATAATTCGATTAATTCCGTTTAATAGGATTTCTCTATCTCTCTGAATTATATCACGCAGTTGTTTTATGGAGTCGCTAAAATTTTGATTTATGTCTACCTGTTGGTTAATGGTCGAAATGGCGCTGTGGCTGTTAAGGTCTATAGTTCGCAGATGTTCGTCAATATCCTTTCGGTCTTGATCATCCATTGTTCCAAACAGCCATTTTCCTGCGCTGCCTATAATATTGTTGCATGCACGAACAAACATGTTTCGACGTGTCGGCGGCCGGAAGAGCGACAACCGTTAAAGTGTCTGTCTGATCATGTGTTCTTGGAATAGAAACAATCTATAAATAGCCAAAAACCGTAAACAATCTATAAATAGCCAATACACAATAACAATCTATGGATAAAACGTAGAATAATCGTCTAGAACGTAATAAGGGAACATTCCAGAGCCTCAAACCCATGAGTCAGTAATTCCCATGAGTCATCTTCCACACAGTCAAGATCTTTAAATAGCCCATAGAGCCCTCTAGAAAACAAAAGCGGAACATTCGAGAATCCGAGACACATTTGGCATGACTATAAATACCACCGCGAGAAGTACTAGCGATCACTCAGTAGATGGCGAAGACAGCGTAAGGCTGTTACTTTGAAAAGCGATACAGCGATTCTAGTGTATCCGGGCGCGATTAATTAAAAGCGATAAAGTGTGAGTAATTATAGTGCGATAATCAAATTGATAAAGAATTTATAATAGTGCGATCAGTAAAGTGCACGAAATTTAGTGTTATAAATATTTGTGTGAATAAAAGTGTAATTAGTGTTTTAAAAGAAACTGTTTTATTTCACGAATTTGAAGAATATCGAACTCACGGAAGGTCTTTTAACGGTAGAACACAACAACTGGTGTCAGAAGTGGGATTCTGTCGCGTTCGTGATTTGAAAAGTGACTTTTAGTGAAGTTCTGGACAGAGAACTTGTTTAAAAAGTGAAAATTAATAAGTGCGCGGACTAAATAAAAAGTTAAAAGTTTCGGACAGTGATTATTGTTAATTGTGCGGACTAATTAAAATTGTGAAAAGTTTTGTGGACTTTGTGATAGTTGTGAGAAGTTGTGCAATTAAAGAACAATGCCGAAATTAGTGAACGAGTTGACATTGGCAGAGTTAAAGGTGAAGTGCCGGAAACGTGAACTTTCAACGACTGGGAACAAGACGGCGTTACTGTCACGGCTCAGGGAAGCTTTGAGTACCGAAGGTAACGATCCGGAAACATTTGAATTCCCGGACGAGGAAATTAGCCAGGAGTTTGTTCAAGAGGAAGAAAGCAGCGAGGAGAAAAACCCGGTGATGGATTTACTGCTGAAGATGTCCCTGGATATCGGTCAAAAATTGGAACAGCAGGCTGAAGACAGTAAACAACAAGCCACGAAGCTGGATCAGAAACTTGACCAACAAGCTGTAGACGTTAAGGAGCAACTGGAACAGAAACTCGACCAGCAAGCCGTCAACATTAAGGAACAGTTAGAAGAACATGCGAGGAAGAGTGAGGAGCAGCTGATAGAAATCAGACAACAGTTCCAACAGCAGGTTTCAGAAGTTAAACAGCAATTAGAGACTCGAGTAACGGAGGTGGAACAACAGTTCGACAAAAAGTTGGTTGGCATTGAATTGGATCTGCAACGCGTGAAGGCCGGAGGAATTGTGTCAACAGAATCAAGTGGCATCAAGGCACTCAAAGCACCAACTTTTGATGGGCAAACCTCTTGGAACATCTATAAGAAGCAGTTTGAGGCTATTGCAAAAGTTAACCGCTGGAACGATGAAGAACGTGCAACGTCACTGATGGTGTCTTTGAGAGGATCCGCGGCGGAAGTACTGCAAACGATTTCGGTCGACAATTACTCCAGTTATTGCAGCCTGGTGAGTGCCTTGGATATGCGGTACGGCGAAGACCACTTGAAGGAAATTCACCGTTTGCAGCTGAGGACACGCACACAGAAACCGGGAGAGAACTTGCAGCAGCTGGCTCAGGACATCGAGCGTCTGACACTTCTATCCTATCCTTCTTACGATCCGGAACATCGGGACGAGACAGCTAAGGATGCTTTCATCCAGGCAGCTCGTGATGAAGAGCTGCAGCAAGCACTTCGATTGGCAAGTAATCGAACGCTAAAGGATACTTTGGCCTACGCTCTCACTTATGAATCGGTAAAAAGGGCATCACGCAGTAACGTAAGAGTGCGTGAAGTGTACGAAGAGTGTGTATGCCAAAGAGCCGAGGTCAGCCGAGAATCAACGACAAGCGGAGCTCCACAATGTTGGAACTATGGAGAAAAAGGGCACTTGAGGCGTGACTGCCGAAGGAAATTGAAGACAATGTTTTGCGAAGGGTGTGCAGCGCGATGGCGACAAAGGAACGAGGCTGGTTCAGTGTTCGTAGCCGTCTCTTCTTCGGAAGCGGCGGGCAACCAGTAAAAACCAACCTCATGGGTCGGAGGTTGGCTCGTGGAATTGTTGACCCCAGAACCATCATCACAGTCTCTAGGCTCTATCGACACGAGAACGACTTAAGTCTGCGAGGAAAAATCGAAAACAAGCCTAGCAATATCACCATTGATACCGGAGCAATGAAGTCGATTTTGCGGATGGACTTGGTGAAGGCATGGAGACTTGGTAACGTTGGACGATATGTACTTCGTACAGCAACAGGCGAACCTGCACCAGTTCACGGAGAAATAACGCGCCAAATACAGCTCGGTGATTTGGTGTTCCAGCATCGGTTCCTTGTGGCAGATATAACCGACGAATGTATACTTGGGATGGACTTCCTGGGCCCTCATCGCTTCAGCCTGGATTTGGGAGACAGGGTGATCAAGTGGAAAAACGTTGAAATACCGTTGGTAGGAAACCGGAAGGGAAACGACCGGCTAAGAATCGTCGTCTGCGAAAACACCAAAGTACCGAAGTCGTCGGAAAACATCATCTGGGGCAAATTGGATGGTGATCCTGGGGGCCACCAGTTCTTCATCGTAGAGCCAACGCAAAACCCAGCAGTCAGCAACCTTATGGTGGCAAAAAGCTTAATCACAATTACGGAGGGGAATTACGTCCCTATAAGGGTGCTGAATTTGTCGGAGCAGGAAAAGAAGCTTAAGGAAGAACAAGTAATCGCCGACTGCCAACCAGTCTCGTCAATCACTTCTTTGGAAATGGCAGAAATACAATCTGAACGCAAAAAAATACCAAACAGCAAGATAAATGAGCTAGCTAAGAACATGCTACAGTCTTCGGAACTAAGCGACGAACAGTACCAACAAGGAGTTCAGCTAATTGAACGCTAAGCTGATATCTTATCGACTCGAGAGGACGATTACGGAAGAACAAGGTTGACTACTCATCGAATCGATACACGAGATGCATCACCGATTCGGCAAGCTCCCCGCCGCTTACCACTAGCCAAACAAGCTGAGGTCGCCGATATGATACAGAACATGCAAGAACAAGGGATCATAGAGCCTTCGAATAGCCCTTGGACGTCGCCTGTTGTCTTAGTCAAAAAGAAGGATGGCAGTACACGGTTCTGTGTTGACTATCGACGGTTGAATGATGTTACGAAAAAGGATAGCTACCCATTGCCGAGAATGGATGACATTATGGACACTCTAGCCAGTGCGAAGTGGTTTTCAACGTTGGACTTGAAGAGCGGATACTGGCAGGTCGAAATCGAGAGAAGTGACCGTGAAAAGACAGCCTTTTCCGTGGGAAATGGGCTCTGGCAGTTTGTTGTAATGCCGTTCGAATTCTGTAATGCTCCTGCGACCTTTGAACGACTCACGGAGCGAATACTGCTTGAACTAAGTTGGAAGCCATGTTTGGTGTACCTGGATGACATAATTGTCATCGGCAGAACGTTCAAGGAACACTTGAAAAACCTGGAGGACGTATTCGAAAGGTTGCGAGCGGCTAACTTGAAGCTAAGTCCCAAAAAGTGCAACCTGTTCTGCAGTGAAGTGAAATACCTTGGTCATGTGGTTTCCACTGGAGGAATAAAAACCGACCCTGCGAAAATTGAAGCCGTTAAAAATTGGCCAGTACTTAAGGATAAGCATCAACTTCGGAGTTTTCTGGGATTGGCAACGTACTATCGCCGGTTTGTGAAGGATATCGCTACCATCGCCAAAAGTTTACACCAGCTGACGGAGAAAAATCAGCCGTTTAACTGGAACCACCAGTGCCAAGCAGTGTTTGAGAAGCTTAAACAGGAGCTATGTGAAACACCGATGCTAGCATATCCTGAGCCGCAGAAAACTTTCATCGTGGACACTGATGCAAGTAATACAGGTATAGGTGCAGTGTTATCGCAACAAATTGATGGCCAGGAACGAATGATTGCTTACTTTAGTCGGATGTTATCCAAGCCAGAGTGAAACTACTGTGTCGCCCGAAGAGAACTGTTGGCAATAGTCGAAGCCACTAAGCATTTTCACAAATACCTGTACGGTCAAAGCTTCGTATTGAGGACCGATCACGCCGCTCTGAGATGGCTGCTCAACTTCAAGAACCCCGAAGGACAAGTGGCACGATGGATTGAAAGGTTGCAAACATACAACTTTAACATAGTCCATCGAAAAGGTACTATGCACGGAAATGCTGATGCTCTCTCCAGACGTCCATGCAAGCCGGAATGCAAGCACTGTCATCGGTTAGAAGAAAAGGTAGTCGATGCCGAGGTTAAGTGGATATCCGTTTCACCAGCAAGAGGATGGTCGCAATCGGAACTATTGGACGAACAACTGGCGGATGGAGATCTACGAGAAATCATAGCCTGGAAGGAGTCTGCACATCGGCTTGAATGGCAAAGCATATCGAGTCGAAGTCCTACGCTAAAGAGCTACTGGGCACAATGGAACTCCCTGCATCTTGAAGGAGGCCTACTAAAAAGGAAATGTTTGAATCAATGTTGGTATTTTGTTATTAGCATCGCACATTCGGGAAATGCTTTATTGAAAAAATTAAAAAAGTTGATGTTAAGATGGGGATTCTTCCTGCCCGGTAGGGTATTAGATGTAAATATGGATTGAGAAATAATGCTTCAGTGAGATATATATGTATTTGCGTATGCATATAAGACAATGCCACTGAGCTAATTGAGGATATAAGGTTGTTTAATTATGCGCAAAGTACACACATATGATTTAATTGTTGTTTAATAATTCTGTTGATTGACGCTATTTGTGAGGTGCATTTTGAAGATATCGGTGCGGTAAGCAAATAGATTTGTATTTTGTTATTAACACCGCACAATATGGATGTACTTTATTGGCACAGAAATAAGGATTTTAATGGCCACCGAAAGGTAATTGTTGTGAGCGAAAAAATAATAAACTTGATGTTAAGAAGGGGATTTATGCAACCGGAGCGGGTAATAGATGTTGAGAAATTATGCTTCAGTGCAATATATCTATGTATGTGCGTATGCATATAGGGCAATGCCAACGAGCTAATTGAAGATTTAATGTTTCTGAATTATGCGCAAAGTGCCTACATATGATTGAATTGATGTATAACAATGATGTTGATTCAGGTTCTTTGCCAGGTGCATTTTCAAGATATCGGACCAGTTTGAAAATATATTTGAATTGTGTTGTTAACACCGCACATTATGGAAATGCTTTATTGACATAGAAATAAGCAATTTAGTATTATAAATATTTGTGTGAATAAAAGTGTAATTAGTGTTTTAAAAGAAACTGTTTTATTTCACGAATGTGAAGAATATCGAACTCACGGAAGGTGTTTTAACGGTAGAACACAACAATATTAAGCAATCCTCGTTTTTGTCGGTTTTTCGGTGCTAAGGTTTTAATTTCGTTCCTACGTTCCCCATTAAAATTGAGTGTAGCGTTTTTAAAATCCTGAATAAGTTTTAACATTTCTTCGGTATCTATTACGTGAATTATAATTTTAGATTTTGTCACTATTTCACCTTTTTCCAACTGAATTTCAACGAACCCTGATTTTTCGTTGATTGGACTGACATTTAAAGTTGCTAGAACAGGAGTCCATAGCACATAAGCTATAACTAATAATCCGGTGAGGATCTGCAAGTTAGGAATTCGTAGAGTAAATATTAATGTTAGTTTTATACAGTTAAAACTAAAGTAATATTTATTTTCTTTTGGATGTTAGTTTAGTTGAGATGATTTGAATTCTTAAACTTGTATGCCTAATTTACCCTGAACTATTTCGAGAATCATTTTTTTTTTAAAAAAAGGAATAGTTTCTTGAGTAAATGTTGGGCTTTTATTTCTTGCGATGTATTCCGCTATCATACAACAAAATACTCCGCAATCATTCCCGTTAATTTGTTTTGGACAGTAAGCAACATTTTCTTTAGTAAATGCCCCTAAATCAAATGCTTGTTTCTTTTTATCAAGATATTCTTCTTTCAAATAGTTTTCTAATGTATCTAAAAGCTCTAAATTTGTACCACCTAAGGAATCATAATACTTTATTGATTTATCTTTAAAACTAATTACTGATACACACCAATGATTATTATTTACAAGTACAGGTATAATGATTATATCATATGCAAATATGTCTGTGTTTTTGGTCCACCTACGTACGGCGGGGTAGCCCATACGCAAGAGGCTGAGAATAAAGAAAGTATTCATAGTCAAAACTTTAAGTAATCCTCCCTGTGATTTTTCACTACGTTCCATTATGAGGTTAAAGTAAAAGTTGATTATGTTATCATTCAACCAGGACGTACTCGCAAGAGAGTTTATATCACGACGTGTTATAGTTAAGCTGAATTTGGAAATTAGGGTTTCATTTTCCTCTTCACCATTTAAAGCTCTTTCAATAATTTGTTTTTCATCTTCGGTTAATAAAAATGGTACGTCGTCACTATAATGCGTGAACTTCTTTTTTCTTTTGATATTTGTGGGATGTACATTCTCCAACTTTGCCTTGCGATATTTTGGTAGCTGTTTTAATCGTGTTGCTTTATAGTATTTAATAAAGCCAGTACTTCGTGTCTCTTTGTAGCTTTCTCTGTCTCGGTTGCGTTTTTCCAAGAATTTTTCCTTAAATTTTTCCAACATTCCTAGGAGTAGCCTTAATTGACAAATGAAACCTTTCATTATAATTTCTTGTTGCTCTTTGCATTGTGTGCTTTGCTGAAAATATTGTTGTTCTATATGCTATCGTCCTGAATTTTTCCGCAATAGTTTTATGTAAGCTTTCAATATCTAAAATTGAATCAATCAGGATAATCAGAGTTGTTTAAAGATTATCAAAGATGAGAAGTTTTCGAACAGAACGAAACATATCGATGTGAAATTTCATTTTGTCAAGGACTACGTTGACAAGGGAATCGTGAGGTGCGAATATTGTCCAACTGAGGAGATGATCGCTGATATATTCACGAAACCATTGTGTGTATCAAAGCACACTATGTTACGGAGGAGATTGAACATCGTATAGCTGTATCAACGAGGAGGAGTGTTGAAATCTAGTATTAGTATTGTTTACGTTGATATTTCACACTTTTGAATTTCGAGTCATTGTAATAGTCATGTTCTAAAATTGAGTTTAGTACTTTTCAACTGTAATTGAGCTAGTACAAAACAAGTGACATGTATTGTAGTCTTAAGCTAACCGTGTTCAAATAAAGACACTTGAATTAACCAACAGATAATGTTTTCAGATTTGAGAAATTCCTTAATCTGAATGCCATCGAATTCATGCCCTGCAATTATCTTTTCAGGTTTGCCTATTTTCGCGAAATGTTCTTCTAAAATTTCAATGATCGTGATATGATTGCGGTCTGGTAAATTATAAACAGCTGCAAATTTTGAAAACCTATCGATAACTGTCAAAAATGTGAGTTTCATAATGAAGTATAGATCAATTTGAATTATTTGGTTTGTATCTGACGGTGTTTCTGTATGGTGGAATTTTGGTTTTATTGGATGACGATCATATTTGACCGCTTGACAAACCTCACATTGGTTTATAACCATTTGTATTATCTCTAAAAGTTTCGGATAATATATTTTAGTACGAAGCGAATTGAATGTCTCATGTATTCCAGAATGTAGACTCTCTTTTACATGATACAAAGATATTTGTTTGACGGCCTCGGTTTCAGTTTTGATATCTCGTGCACGTAAAGAACATCTAAAGAATTTTAATTGGTGATCATTTGAAAATAGCTGTCTAATTTTTTGTTGAACTACATTGTATTTGTGGTCGTCCAGCTCCGTATAGATTCCAATGTATCCTCTTTTTACATATCTCCGCAAAATATCCTGCAAATTTTCGAAATCATGTTCGGCAATGTAAATGTTTCTGTTATTATGGCATCTCTCAAATTCTTTAGTTTTGGTATTGATTAAAATTAGTTGTATTCTATATTTGTTTACTATCTCTTCTTTTATCGGTATGTGGTCCAATAACTCCTAATCAGCAGAGTGTATTGTGGCCATGGTAGCATCTTCCTCCTTAAGATTGAGTAAAACTTCCAAATCCGAATGAGAGTGCGTATTGTTTATGAATGTGTTTTGTTGAGATTCTTTATTATTGGGTTGTTCGACCCTGCTCAAGAAATCGGCGACACGATTTTCTCTCCCTTTTTTAGAATTCTATTGTATATTGATATGCCCCCAATTTTAAGAGCCAACGCTGGTGGCGTGGTGATATATCTTTATCTTGATATTTAGCGTTTAAATATTTAATGGGTTGGTGGTCTGTAAATATTGTGAATTTGTTTCCGTACAAATACGGGCGAAAATAACTGACCGACCATATTATAGCTAAGAACTCCTTATCAATAGCTGAATAGTTTCTTTCGTGTGTATTGAGTGTCCTAGATGCGAAACAGATCGGATGACCGTTTTGAGATAGGACGGCGCCTAGCGCATAGTTTGAGGCGTCCGTGGTTAACTGGAACGGTTTATTAAAATTGGGAAAACGTAAAATTGGGTGTGAACATATAAGAGTTTTAAGTTTTTCTACAGCTACAACGTAATTTGGGTCTTTGATGTTAATTTTTGCTTCTTTCTTAAGATATTTAGTTATAGGCTGCGCCACTTTCGCGTAATCTCTGATAAACTTACGATAATATCCCGTAAGCCCCAAGAAACTCCTTATTTGTCTCACGGTTTGCGGAATTTTGAGTGATTCAATTACTTTAATTTTATCTGGGTTTGGCATTAAGCTATCTTTGGTAACAATATGTCCCAGAAAAGAAGTTTCTTTTTGCATGAAACTGCATTTATTTACCTGAATTTTTAGCCTATGTTTTTCTAGGATTTGAAAAATCTCGTTTATAACCTTGATATGTTCTTGTAAAGACGTACTAAAAATTAATATGTCGTCAAGGTATACGATGCATGTTTTGTTAATGAATTCACGCAAAATTTCATTCATTAAACGTTGAAACGTAGCCGGGGCATTTTTAAGCCCAAACGGCATACGAATAAACTCATAAAGCCCGTAAGGAGTTACAAATGCGGTCTTCTTTCGATCTTCCTCTTGTACCAAAATTTGGTGGTAGCCCTTAGCAAGATCAATGGTTGTGAAATACTGTGCCCGCCCCAGTTTGTCCAGTATTGAATCTATGTTGGGTAGTGGAAATTTGTCATCAATAGTGACCTCATTTAATTTCCTATAGTCTACTACCAACCTGAATTTTCTATCGCCAGAGCTATCAGGCTTCTTTGGTATGACTATTAATGGGCTTGAATATTTCGAGTTGCTTTTCCGAATTATTCCTTGATTTTCCATATCGAAAATTTATTTCCGGACCTCTTCTTCGTGCTTTGGCGGGTATCTGTAGAGTTTAGAGTCCGTCGTAGTTGGGATTTCATGTTCGATGCTTGAGGTACTCGTAAGTATGTCCCCATTTTTATAAAAAATAGTCTCAAACCGATTTATTATTTTCTTAATCTCTTGATACTCTTCCGAGTTTAAATGCGCCAGTTTTAAGTTCTTGAAACAGTCAACATTAACTAGCTCCAATGCACACATCTCATGAATTTGATATGGATTGTTCAGAAAGGAAATTTTTTCGCCATTAATTATTAACATATTAACTGTCCTCTGCTCGAGGTCAATTACTGTTCCCAGTTTGTCTAACAAATCTACTCCCACTATTAAGTCATATTTTCTACTCTGAAAATCTCTAACCTTACATTTAATTTTAGCTTCTGGCGGTGCTTTGTGTGTGCACTTCGCAAGATACGTAATCTCGCCCCGTTATAGTGCTAAAGTATAAGGGTTTTATATTGATTTTGTGAAAATCTTCAAGATTTTCGTCGATAATGCTAAAAGATGATCCGGTATCGATTAACGCGATATATTTAGATTGGTTTATTGTTAATTCTATTAGAGGTAATTCATTCGAGGCTAAGAAAAAAAAATGAAGAATTTTGTTCATCTATCAGATGATTGATACTATTAGATTCACAGTGCCCGGCATTTTGTATACTATTGTCTGTACATTGATTTTTACTGTTTTCAGAGCTAAATCTATTTCTAGTATAAACCTGAACGTTATCTATTTCCATTGGGGTAGTTCCGTCTTGTTGCACTCTCCTAGTGTTGGAGCTCTGTCTAAAGTTATCGTTACGTTCCTGTCCGTTGTTATAGTTATTGTAAAAGTTATCATTCCTATCATGAAATTGGTTTTTTCTATATCGATTTGAATTGTTGTTATTTGGTCGTCTGTTATACCCAGGTTTGCTGTAGCTGTTTCGTCTGTGTTGGTTTAAGTATTCTTTGTCGTCAGAATTGTCATGTCTGTTATCCCGATTTTGACGCGTTTCAGTTTTGTTCGAGTCATTTTTTTTTCTTTCCGGGCTTATATTATTCTTAGATCTATTACTTCCGAAATATCTTACTGAATTTTGTTTCCTGAACTCAGGCCGAATACAAGTGTTTTCAAAACGTCTACTTCGCATGACATAAATTACATCGGATATATTTTGGAGCTCATAAATTTTATCTAAAAGGACGCCTTGCGTCATTTCTTTCACAGTATTAGTTAAAAGTGAATCGACGTTGCTCAAATTTATAAATAAATTATCACTATAATACATTATGAGCTCATCGCTTTTAATCTTAATTTGCTGTACTTCTAAAACTAATTCACTTACTGTGCTGACTTGGATGCTGCTGATTTTTCTGTAGATATCGGCTGGTTCAGTATCTGGTCTAAATCGAAGTTTCAGCGTTTCCTTGATGAGCTTCCAGTTATCGCATTCGGCCACGTTAATTACTGCATCCTTGGCCTCGCCGTGAATTTTTTCATAGAAGATGGCTCTGGTGGCCATTTTTTTCGATGTTTCTTCAGTAAGTCCATTTAGATAGAACTCAACGTTGGAGATAAACGAGTTAATAGATACATCACCGGATCCTGTGAAATTGGTCATCTGTCGGACTTCCCTCCATATGCGCTCCTTTGGATCAAAACGTCCGTTGGCCAGTTGTTGGATAGCCGTTGTTAAGTGACTGAATTGGTCGCTCTGAACTTGATTAGCCATCAGCTGGTGTACCGCTGTTGCCAAACGATCGATTTCAGCCTCCCTCATTCGAAGCTGATTTTCGAGTTCTAACACCTTCTGCTCCATTGAAATGCCAGTGAAAACAAGTCTGTTCAAATTAAAACTCCTTTCCCTCCTTTGTTTTCTCTTTTCGGATGCACTTTTATCTGCCACTTTCTTATGTTTCTCTGCGCCAGTCTCAGCTGACGTGTTTAAAAGGACATTAAGATTTAAGTCCACCCAAAACAAATAACATTCGTTCGAATCGATTACTTCGCAAAGTTCACAATTATATTAAATAGCACTGGGCTTAACGATTCAGTCTTTTCGACTTAAACACCAGTTTAATATTTTGTTTTACTAATTTATTTAATTTTATTTTGCAGTTTGTCTTCGCGACGAAACTGTAGGTTATTTAGTACTTTTGCGTTTTTGTTTGTCTTCGCGACGAAACAGCAATTTCCTAAGTTATTGTTATTAAGTCTGTCTTCGCAACGAAACTTAAAACAATCCTACCGTCGACTGCGCCAGATTTGTATGTTTATATATATTGTATTAAGAAACAACACCAAAACACCACTTTTCACAATGAACAATATATTGACACTTTATTCGTCACTGCTTAGAAAAACTGGGCTCTTTACACAATGTGGTAACAATTCGACAACGGTCTGGGAACTGGGGCGAAGTCATGTGTCCCACAACTATTTATGTTCTATTTTTGCTGACTCCGCGTCTGGGTTTCCATGGGAATGGAATTTTGCATTGAAGATGCGAATATCTTCCCAGGTGGAGTCAGGTGTCATCTTTTCATGTGACTTTGCTGTCGTGTACATGACTCACACGCTTCTTCAAAATATATTTCCCACCTTCAGAGAGCAAGGGAGGATTTTAACAGGTATCGATCCTAACAGAAAATTTTCAACAGATGGGCTCAAACTTTTTTATCATGACGTTGATGGTATGAAAGGCAAACTGAATAAACAATTCCTTGTCGCCAAATCTTGCCGATTCAATGTACTTACCTTTACAGAAACCTGGCTGAACGATTCCCATAAAAATGAAGAAATTTTTGATGGTTGCTGGACCATATATAGAAATGACCGTAACTATCTGCAAACTGGACAGACAAAAGGTGGCGGTGTGCTCATTGCTACTTACAACTCTCTGCCAAGTGAAATAGTTGAAACTGATCCACATAGTCAATTTGAGTACAAAATTGTCAGAATTTCTTGGTCCGAAGGTTTTCTTTATATAGGAGCTTTTTACATTCCACCTAGTTCAGACGACGCCGTGTACAATTTCTTACATAGTATCATCGCTCAAAAATGATGACAAGATTATAATAATGGGAGACTTTAATCGCCCAAATTTAAAGTTCACGGCTGATGAAAATGATAATATCCTCCTTCCGGTTAATATTACTTAACACATCCGATCTACATTTTATAGCAATGATTTTCAGCGAATTGCTCCGACTTCTAACCAAAATGGTAATTGGTTGAATTTTATTTTTACTAACAGTTACGACAATGTAGTGGCTTACCCAACCGTTGATGCAGATCATTTTTTCTCCTACACTCTTCACCACTCTGCGTTTACGGTCGAGCTACCTATATCTGATTTAACGATTTCCCAATCATACAACAATTCCGTTGTATATGATTTTCGAAATGCTGATTATGAGAGCATTAACCGCCATTTAAACAATATTGACTGGAATAGGACTCTTTTAACGTTAGAATTGAATGATGCAGTTGATTTGTTCTACCAGTTGGTTTTCGATGCGGTTGAGATACACGTGCCAAACATCAAGAAAAAAGAGATCTGAGGTGTTAACTTAATCAGAGAAACAAGCTTTATAAGATAATAAAAACCGATATCAATGTTAGCAATAATATCAAGGAAAAATAGAATGATATAGCTGAAAAATTTCAAAGGCAGTGTCACCAAGCATATGAAAATTATGTAAATATAGTCGGCGAAAATATAATTCATGACCCCGAGAAATTTTTTGACTTCGTGAACACCAAGCGAAAATCTTCTGGTTATCCCACGTCCATGTACAAATGCAACTCAGTTTCTTCTGATCCACAAAAAATATGCGATATGTTTGCCGACCATTTTCAAGAAGTTTTTTGTCAGGCCAGAGGATCATTTACCACATTGCCACTTTCTGAAATCTGCCAGTCGCCCATCGCTAATAAACTTTATTTAACCAGAGAAGACATTTCAAGGGCCATGAGAGAACTTGATATGAAAAAAGGCGCTGGACCTGACCTATTACCTCCAAGCTTCCTAGTTAAGTGTGCAGAAACGATCATATTACCCATGTATCTAATTTTCAATAAATTGCTGTCATGCGGTACATTTCCGCGTTTCTGGAAATCAGCCCATATCACGTCGATTCTTAAAAGTGGTGATAAACGCTCAGTCGAAAATTATAGAGGCATCGCCATTTTGTCTGCTATATCTAAGCTGTTAGAAAAAATTGTTTGTGCCAAACTTACTATCGTTATTGATCCTCGCCTAAACGAGCAACAACATGGCTCCAGGAAAGGCCGGTCTACTACCTCCAACCTAATGATAATAGTCTCAAATGTGCTTTGTAATATGGAAAAAGGGTGTCAAATCGATACCATATACACTGACTTCAGTAAAGCCTTTGACCGCGTTGACCATGGCATTTTGAAACATAAACTCCAACAATTTGGCATTTCAGGAAGCCTTCTAAACTGGCTGAATTGCTACCTTCGAGATCGAACGCAACACGTTAAATTCCAAGGCCGTCTTTCCAAAAAAAACTACCGTCTCATCTGGGGTACCTCAAGGCAGCCATCTAGGGCCGCTTCTGTTCAATGTTTTTGTTTCTGATCTCTCGGAGGTGTTATCCGACATTCCGCACCTTTTTCATGCAGATGATCTGAAATTATATCACCCTATTCAGTCGGAATCAGATGCAAATTTTCTCCAGCTGAAACTTCAGTCACTGGTGCAATGGTGTGAGCAGAATAAACTTACTCTTAACGTTGAAAAATGCCATGCCATACGTTTTCCCCGCAAGATCTCTACTCTGAATTTCGAATATCACCTGAATAATCAGCTCCTGAAAAATGTTGATAGTGTCGTGGATCTCGGTGTCGTCCTGGATAAAAAGCTGCGTTTCAATCTTCAGTATGACAGACGTCTTGCTAGAGCTAGCAAGCAGCGAGGATTCATTAAAAGACATGTGAAAGAATTTAAGAACGTATGGGTTACAAGGTCTCTGTTTATGTCTTTAGTTCGCCCTCTACTTACACTTGCATCGTCTGGAATTCTTTTTTCGATATTCATAGCAATAAACTGGAATCTGTCCAAAAGCAGTTCGTGCTTTTTGCCTTGAGAGATCTCTATAATCCACATGATTTCGAAAGTCTTCCAACTTATAGTTACAGACTTAATCTCTTGAATCTGGCGACACTTTTTTCAAGGAGAGCGGTGCTATCCTCATGCTTCGTCTTTGATGTTATTAGGGGTTTGGATAACGAAGAATATCTTAGTAATCAAATCACTTTCAATAATCCTGTAAGACAAACTAGGCACACACGTCTCCTCAATGAGCATCAACATCACACTATCCTTGGAGACAGGGAGCCGATAAATAGATGCTGCAAAATATTTATAATGTTTCGGAGTACTATTCCTCTTCTATCTCTAAACCTTTATTCAACAAAAAAAAATTTTATACTGCTTTAAATTCTTAATCCAAACTATTTCTCTTACCATATTGAATTAACTACCAGACAATAAAGTCTGCTGATATTTAGAAATGTTATTGTAATTTAGGTTAAGGAAAACAGTTTAAGTTTAAGTTTACATTTGTTACTGTTTTGTTACCTTGTTTTGGTTAAATAAATAAATAAATAATTGAATAATGCCTATCATAAGTTCCATATATCATATGAAATCTGTTTTGATTTCATGACTGCACTGTAAGTTATAAGGCAAAAAGCTACCATAGCTGGCGGCACCAACCGAATTTTTCAATCAAATTTCTACCAGGCACGGCTTAGAACAAGGTTCAGCTACTGTGTCAATTTCATGAAAATCTGGTTACTGAATCAGAATTCATAGGGCAAAAAGCAGTTGTTTTCCTTTATAATTTTTCAAGAAGGCACCACTGGCACAGAGTTACCCAAATTACAAAATCTTTTCTATCAGATCTGGTCTTACTCAATACCAATACATTCTGTTAATTTCATTTATAGGTCTGTTCGCATAATTGCAATGAAGCCGTTTTTGTACTCCGTTTTACTGAAAACTGAAAATCTCCCCCTCTTTCAGTAAATTTCAGTAGGGTCTGAGTTACTGAAAAATGCTGAAAACTGTCAAACAGTTTTTGGCGTAATGTTATTATGAAGGACAAACATTTTTGTGGCGATAATTTATCACCGCTCAGGATGACTTTATAATCACAATTGTTCTCCCAAAAACCGACAACTGACACTTTTGTTTGTCAATTTTCAGGAAATCCAATGAGAGCGCTTTCGTACTTTACATGAATTTCCCCCACCACATGATTCAGGAAAATTCAGCAAAATTCAGTGACTGAAAGTACGCGAACAGACCTTGTATCTGATAATTGGATCGTGAGATCTCGTGAACAGAAGTTTTTGATGCTTAAAATGTAGGTAAATTGGAGGAGGGTTATCGTTCTTGTCCGATGTGAAATTTCAAATGTTTTTCATTAGTTGTATAGACAAAGCATAAGATTTCTATATGAGTTGGTTTTCAGTATAAAAGGCGAAAAATTTTCATTAGAGTCGATGGTTTGAAGGTCTTCACTCTCAATGCCTGCCGTAGCTGCAGGGTTGCCAGCACGTTCATAAAAAAGTAGCAACAATATGCCCTGTATGTTTCATAATGATTTGATAATCTGGTCAAAAGTTATTGCAATTCAAAAATTTTCAAATTTTCCCAATCTCATTTTAGGCGCCTAGCGCATACATAGGGCTAATAATTTAAAAAAATGTATCATATTCACATTTAAATCACGTTCAAAATTCATTCCCCGGTGGGAATTTTCGAAGTCATTTGGAGAATAAAAATGGCATCCCTGCTACTTTTATGCTATCTATTCAAGACAATGTTGTTTATTGTGAGCGATTTTTGCTGCGCTTACTCTTTCTTGATGGGATCATGTACAATTAGCAATTCAAACCTAACATTAATCAAAACAAACACAGTCCCATTCCATATTTGAGAGCATGTTTCTTTGACTTTTGCGTATGATAAAGTGTACTTATTAAGTTTGAGTCAAAAAGTCCATACTGAAAGGCTCTAAAAGTCCAATATTGCTGCTGTAAACCTTTTCACACCACCACAACAAAGACTATACCGAATTTGCACTGTCATATACCGAAGTTTTTATATACCAAATAACTTACCCTATAACTTTTGATCCATTGAAATCGTTGGGAGTTATACGAAAAAAAAGGTGTTTGGAGTTACCTTCCGCGAATGTGTTAAATTTTTTGAAATTGAAATATTTTCGGCTTATTTTCAATACGAAATCATTATTTTTTGAAAATTTAATAGTACCGATTTCCAGGACAAAAATGTTGATGTTGGCTTCGCGAGATACCGTAAACGCAAGTTAGGTGCTAAAAATATAAATAATTCGGTGTAGGATTACGATTTTTGTGCGATTGGGAATTTTAGAAGTTTAGATTTGACTGTATAAATATAGTATCAAATTGATCAATCATTTGCATTTTATTCTAAATACCGATAGAAATACCAGAGAGACAATGGTGTGAAAGATTTGTGTTTACGTACTTATGGTAGCTACACGGTTGTCCAGACATTTCAAAACGACAGAAACTTATTTTTTATCTCCACTGATGCGTCTTGTGAATTTCGTGATGATCTGATGACTCGGTGTGCAGTTATCACAGTGCAAAATTTTCCATAGAATTTGCATAGTCGCCAGAAATACACCAAAATTTCAGCTCAACCAAATTTCGCGATCCGGATGAATTATCCGGATAGTAGAATTCATCCACAATGTCTTCAAGGATATATTGCATACAATAATCAAAACTCTACCATAATAAAACTCTAATAGTACTTGGAAGACAGTAAGGGATATGGTGCTTGAACAGTCTTGGAATATTGTCAAGATGAACCGAAATTATTTGGAGAAGGCTATCGACCTTACGACGTGTCTCAGTCGCCAAGGACTTGCTTTCAGAGGACATGATGAAAGTGGTCCCAGTGATAAGCGTGCATTTTTTTTCTTAATTTTGTGAGTTATTCTCGAAGCATGAATTAAATTTTGAAAAACATTTTAAAAAGAAGCTTGCGAACTACTGTAGTGGCAAAACACAAAATTAGTTAATAAAAATAATTGCTGAAATCGTTCGCGAGGACATGACAGCTGAAATAAAAGAGTGCGGCCTGATATCCATTAAGGCAGACGAAGCAAGGGTCCACAAAAAGGAACAACCTTCCGTGTTTGTCAGATTTGCCAGGCGTTTCAGGAGCTGGAAATGCCTCGTACTTAGTCGATATAATTTTGAGCCTGTTAGACAGTTACGGACTTAGCGAATTGCCTGTTGTCATATCAGGTCAAAAAGGTGGTTTTGCAAACCTAAATTAAGATAAAACACCCTGCAACCACATTTGTACACTGTCAAGCTCATAAAATTATACTTGTTGTGATGGACACATTTTTCACAATCGAAACGTATGCATCCTTTATCAATGTCATCGAATCCCTTTACATACACTTTTCAAAGCCACCACAACACCAATTGTTGAAGCAGCTTGAAGAGGCAGTTGGTCTAAACACAAGGCGTGAAATGAGAAGTTTAAGCTCTACTCGCTACACTGAAAAAAATCCACATGTCGCCCAGAGCCATGTAACATAGCGCATTATTTATGGTCCCATACGCCATATGGCTCCCAGCGCCATAATGTCAGAACCTACATAGCGCGTGGTCCCATGTAACATGGCGCAGTATTTATGGTCCCACACGCTATGTACAGAGTACCCTGAGCCATGCAGTATGGCTCTCAGCGCCATAATTGCATGGCGCAGAAATTATGGCCCCACACGCCATATTACATAGTGCCATGAGCCATGTAATATGGCTTCAGCTATGTCTTCAATTATAACTCGCAGCCATACTGTGTGAGGGAACATATAAATGTCAGGAAGTGACATTTGAGTAACATCAATAGAATTGAGGATTGAAAAAGAAAAAGTTATATAGATTCTCATAATAGTTTAAACATTGACTTCGAATGCAAGACACTACAATGAAAAAACACATAGCGCCAGACGCCATAATTTGTAGACTTTTGGCACTTTTCGGGATTGTGATAAAATATGGCGATACAAATAGTACATGGCGAGCATTTATACGAGCAGACAATATGCTTATAGCCTTCCACGCCATGTACTATAGTCACCCACGCCATGTACTATAGTCCTCCACGCCATGTACTATAGTCCTCCACGCCATGTACTATAATCCCCCACGCCATGTACATTGCGTGGAGGACCATATTACATGGCGTGGAGGACTATAGTACATGGCGTGGAGGGCTATGAGCATAGCGTCTGCTCCTATGTACTTTTCGCCATGTACTATGGCGTGTGGCGCTATATTTTATCACAGTCCCCAAATCGACTATGTACATGGCGCCAGAAGTCCATAAATTATGGCGTCTGGCGCCTTGTGTTTTTTCAGTGTAGTCAATGCAATTTCACAATTGCAATTGTGTGATCGATAGCTATGGGACTATAAAAGAGGCTTGGAAAATACAACGACTCAGTTTTTGCATTGGCGATCTTTCATCTTTCACTATGTTCAAATCTTTTTTTTCTTTCACTATGTTCTTTTTATAACGAATATGTTAAGCACATATTTCCAAACTAAAAATGCAACTCTTTGGGATGGGATGGATCTTGTCAATGGAACAGTTAAAACACTACTAAGTTAAAACACTACTAACACTACTGAGTGAGAAAACTTTTATGTAGTTTGGGAAAAAATTAAATCATTCGCAGACAAGCACTGTCTGGATCCCACATTTCCCAGAGGATCACGAAAACGGAAAACAGCAAAAAGCACAAGTCTGAAAGGTTTTGATATTCCATCTAGCCTGGGACACGCAGTTAGGGCTGCAAAGATATCCTTGCAAACCAGATGGCTCGAAAAGAGTAAGTTACTGCACTCTTCGTCTTGGCAAATTATTTATGCTTTTTCTAGGTTTTCTAGGTAACAAAAATTTGAAACAAGAGATCAATTTCTTCCTTGTAAGCTTAATATATTCCATTTTCTTCAAAGACATTTTGAAAGTAAACTATCCCCTTCTTCAAGTATAAATTGAAATAAACGGAAAAATAGTTCATATTTCTAATTACTTCCATTCTATTCTGGTATAATTCCTACAAGCGTTCATTTCTCAGTGCTAGTGGATAATTCATGTGTAATTGATACTTACCATTCACATTATATGTATATGGTACTAGCTCATACGTATTCACAGACACGAAGTTTATTTGATAATCCATTATGCATTAGCAAATAGCAAAGAATAAATTAATGACCATATAATGTATTAGTAAATTATATAAGTTGTATGGACACTACGTGTACCTTAAGGAAGACAAAATTATCGCGTGTTTTGAGCCTTTCAGTCCCCGGCCCCAGCCAGATTTTAGACCACGGCACGCCTATGATGAAGAATATCGTTTTTTTGCGAATAACAGTTGCAAAGCCATCATTCTGGTACTTCACAAACATCCCTGACGCACTTCAGAAGCGGGTCAATTCCATCGTCATCCTGAAGATATTATAATCATATTATTATTAGCAGGGTGAATCGTTATAATTTCCATAAGACTAACTATGAGAGACTAAGTGCTGAAATTAATTCTATAAATTGGTCTAGTTTTTTTTCGTGAGCTTGATGCCAACCGCGCTGCTCTCTACTTCTACCACAAGCTTCATCAACTTATCCTTGCTTACACCCCTATATGTCTGGCTAATAAACATCATGATGCTCCATGGCTCACCGGTAATGTCTTGCGTGCTTTAAATGCTAGAAACGCTGCTCGCCTGAAGTATTTGCAGTCGGGGTCTGGAAGGGATTATGCCGTTTATGTTGGTTAATTCAAGTGTATTTACTTGAACACGCTTAGCTTATGACTACAATACATGTCACTTATTTTGTACTAGCTCAATTACAATTGAAAAGTACTAAACTCAATTTTAGAACATGACTATTACAATGATTCGAAATTCAAAGGTGTATCAATGTAAAAAATACTAATACTAGATTTCAACACTCCTCCTCGTTGATACAGCTATACGATGTTCAATCTCCTCCGCAACGTAGTGTGCTTTGATACACACAATGGTTTCGTGAATATATCAGCAATCATCTCCTCAGTTGGACAATATTCGCACCTCACGATTCCCCTGTCAACGTAGTCCTTGACAAAATGAAATTTCACATCGATATGTTTCGTTCTGTTCGAAAACTTCTCATCTTTGATAATCTTTAAACAACTCTGATTATCCTCATTGATTGTTATTGGTGAATCAATCTCTTGATGCATATCGTTCAGTAACCGTTTCAGCCATACAGCCTCCTGACATGCATCCAATAACGCGATAAATTCCACTTCTGTTGATGAC
Organism: Nemotelus pantherinus; assembly: GCA_963978885.1. Taxonomy (NCBI): domain Eukaryota; kingdom Metazoa; phylum Arthropoda; class Insecta; order Diptera; family Stratiomyidae; genus Nemotelus; species Nemotelus pantherinus. The sequence continues at coordinate 12,107,100 of OZ022267.1, read as the reverse complement.
AACGATACACAGCTTTGTTTGCGGCATGACCAATCAATCAAACCTCCATTGTAAAAAAATGCATATCCACTATTTGATTTGCGCGATCAACGATTCTCGGCCCAATTTGCATCCGCATACCCAACTAGCTTACATTCGTCATCACTCGCACTGGCCAACTTCAGTTTCATACTTGATGTTGATTTTAAGTATCTGACGACACGCTTCAACTGGTTCCCATCGCTCTAAGTTGGATCAGAAACCTTTTGTGCCAATATCCCAACGCTTGAAGTGATGTCTGGTCTAGTATTCACCGAAATGAACAACAGAGAACCGATTAGTTTCTGGTACTCTTTGTTGTTAATCATCTTGCTTGACGTAACCGGTGGCGAACAGTATCCGACTTCCATTGGAGAATTTGCACCCTTTGCATCGCGTTAGCCAAACCTCACTGCAACCGCCTCGATATACTTTGATTGACATTGCTCGAAAATACCATCTTTGTCACGACTAACTTTGATGCCGAGGTAATAGTTAATATCTTTTCGTGTCCGGATTATAACATCGATATGCTTTCGATTTGTCGTCGTATCCCACGAAAATTATTTCAATCGCTCTTTGGTCGAGTTTCTTCAGTTTGTTCCATGCACCAACCGCTGAACTTTGATCTCGAATATGCGATATCTGATTATCTTCAATCGGAAGGCCAATAATTGAAAAAGCTTCCTCGTCCATACGCAGACATTCACTTTTCGAATTTTCGTAAGTTTCTATGAGCGATTTTACAGCATTTCCCAATTCGGGATTCAGAATGTACCGTAATTCGTGAGCTTTCGCCTGATTTCCATGTATGTGTGTCCAGACTGTGTACGTGCACGGAAGCTCCTCATGAGCTTGACTTGCGAATACCGGTTTTCTACGAAGCGTTTATATGTGTGTGTGCCAGATAAAATTGTATGGCTACACGAAGATCGGATTAAAACCGGTTTGAAATCCCGATTTCGTGTAACCATACAAATTTGAGCGGCGATCTGGTTTACAAACACATAAGCCGTGTATATTACCAGGATCGACTTGGACTGGTTTGGCGTGGAACGGATTGAAATGAAACTTTAAAGTAGGTTTTTGGTGTGACTGGATTAAAGTGGATTAACCGAATAAAATGCAGCTAGTTCTACTAAAGTGAAGTATATCGCATCGTCACGTCACATATATGAATATAACTAAAGTGGGCTTGACATTTTCCAATCCTTAATCCATCAATCCGCGTCTTTTAACGCCTAAGTCGATCCAATCCAGTAATATTTCGTGATCGGATCGACTTATCTCAAATCAATCCACTGCACGTATACAAAGTGGTTTGACTAATCCTAAGCCAGTTTGAAACCACGTTATAAACGAGGCTATAGATTGTGATTTGTTTTCAATAGGGCGTGTCCAAAAGGGAAATTTCTAATATCGTGGCTTCTAGCGGCCGCTGTTCACTTCGCCGAACAGTTTGGTGGCCATCCACCAAACAACATGCATCGGAATGCAATATCATTCCGAAAATGCCTCTGAGCGGAAAGCACGTGCGCTGTATCTGAGCGTTGGCTAAGGATTTATTTTAAGTGTAGGGTGAAGAAATTCTGCTGCTGATGTTATTTAAATTAAATTAAGGTCTTTATTGATATTAATATATTAAATACATTGTATTACTACTTTGTGCAATTTACTTTATTAATAAATATTTTGGATTAATTTTTGATGTATATGAGTGACTCTCCATTTCATCAAAAGGTATTGTAGAGTTAGACTTGTAAGCACTGAAACACAATCGAATAGCCGTTAAGTGATCATTAGTCAGAGAACTCCTAAGTTGCGATTCGATTATTTTCATTTGAGAAAACGTTGCTTCACATCGATAAAAATGCAAATATCCTCATTGCCACCAATCTCAATAATGGATATTTTTTTTGGGAATAAAATAAAAAACTCTAGCGCACCTGAACCGCTAGAAACACTAATGTTCGAAGAACAGTAGAAGAATCGTGCAGGTTTTGAGTGCATATTCCACCACATGTGCTGCTTATTACGGCCAAACTGTTTCAAATGCCACGTTTTACTTTGGTCTCAAGAATGCATTATAACTCATATGGTGGAAGGTTTCAGATATTACCACTGGCATGAATTTCAACGTTTATGAGAGCAAAACACGGGTTAATTATATTCGTTATCAGTTGCTTATTTCACATAATGTTGAAAGCAGCATCTCATATAACATCACTGAAGAAAATGCTCAGTGCCTGCAGCACTGTAACTGAAGTTGGTGATTGGGGCTGCGATCCGAAAAATTTGCAGAACTTTGGGAATTGAAACATTGGCTATTTATTTTCATTGTAGAAGTTTCCGGTATGAATACTAACTGTAAGCATTTATTGATACAAAAGTAGCACAACTGACTCGTGTTGGCAACCTTTTGCCAGTATCAAAGCCAAGAATATATCACATCTGCTTCACGTTGTTAAATTACATTCGAAGTTATAGGAGTATAAAGAAATTTAGGGTTACCTGTAGCGAGTTTTTTCAAATAATCGAAAACTTAATATTTGCTGTTTATTGTCACTACAATAGGTGCGTTTTTTTGCAACCTAGCAGAGCAGGTTAAGGTAGGGTTGCAAAAATACGATCCCGAGCAGAAAAATTGCGTTGTTCGAAAATGTTTTTGCATTCACTGAGCTTTTGCTTAGATTGGTTGCTAAATGAGAATAATCCATAGAAAAACCTGAATGAAATCTTATCTAGATTTTAATCGAAATCAGACATGAAACTTGCATATAAAACAATCTACAATGTAATGTGCATCGAAATACTCAAAACTAGTTTGCACACTACAAGATTTGATGTAAAATAATTGAAAATGGCTGAGTGCTATGCAAATTCATTCAATTCAAACTGCCGATTTCAGCAGTGGTACGAACCGTTTAGAACACTCTTACTGTTATCAGCACACTCTACATGTAAACCCATAAACTACTACTGCTTAACATTTTTTGATTCAGTGACGCCACAAGTGCAGGATTTTTGTTATTATATTCAATATGCTTAACAAAATTTGATCTATTCGGGTGTGCAAAAAAACGCACCTAATATCATTACCATTTGAAAATTCTACGATAAAACCGCTTAATAAAGATATTGCAATTAAACACAAAACCAACAATAGCTGGCAACCCTATCGTGGCTTTTCAACCAAATTTGGCCTGAATAATGTTTATAATAGGTTCCATTAATTGTATGAAATTCGTATTAATTTCATGACTGCACTGGAAGTTATAGGGCAAAAAGTTTTATTTTCCTGAGCGAATTTTCAAAACCAAAGACACAAAAATTACCATAGCTGGCAACACCAATCAAATTTTTCAACAAAATTTCCACCAAACAGAGATTAGAGTAAGGTTCAGCGACTGTGTCAGTTTCAACTAATTCACATTTCATAGGGCAAAAAGCAGTTTTTTTTCTTTGTAATTTTTCAAGATGGCACCACTGGCACAGACTTGCCCACAATTCAAAAACGCTTCTATCAGATCTGGTCGTATTTAAGTCCAATGCATTCTGTAAATTTCAGCTGTATGTGATTATTGGTTCGTGAGTTCCCGTGAACAGAAGTTTTTGATGCTAAATATATAGGTTAACTGGGAGAGGGTTACCGTTCTTGTCCGAGATTAAATTTTCAAAGTTTTACTTTGAACGTGTAGATAAAGTATAAGATTTGTATACAGATTGGTTTTATTGTAAGAAACGGACATTTTTTTGAATATTCGATGGTTTGAATGTTTTCACTTCCAAATTTTTTTTTTCAAATTTAAGACACCAAAATTATCATAGCTGGCAGCTCCAACCGAATTTTTCGAGCAAATTTCTATCACACGTAGTTTGAGGTAAGGTCCAGCCACTGTGTGAATTTCGTCAAAATCGAACGATTCAATCAGAATTTATAGGGTTAAAAGCAGTTATCTTTTTAGTGATTTTTCAAGATGGCACCACTGGAACAGAATCGCCTGCATTTCAAAATCACTTCTATCAGACCTGGTCCTATTTAAGACCAATACATTCTGCAAATTTCAATTAAGTCTGCTCATCGGATCGTGAGTTTCCGTGAACAGAAGTTTTTGATGCTAAAAATATAGTTAAATTGGGCAAGGGTTACCAGGCGTGCCCGTTATACCATATCAAATTTTTTTTATTGCCTATGTAAACAAAGCACAAGATTTACATATGAGTTTCTTTTGTTTTGAAGAAACGGTATTTTTTCAAGAGAGACGATGATTTGGATTTTTTCACTTTCAGTTTCTGCCCTAGCTACAGGGTTGTCAGCACGGTCATTAAAAGCTACACAAATCTACAACTAAATAATGCAAATACGTTCTGAAAATTTCGTAATGATTGAATAGCTCTGTCAAAAGTTATCGCAATTTAAAAATTTTCAAATTTTCCCGTTCTCTTTTTAGGCACCCAGCGCACACATGGGGTTAAAAAATTCCAAAACATTATCCGATTCACATGTAAAACACATTTGAAATTTATTTCATCAACTTTTTTTTTTGCGAAAATTATTTATGTACGAAATAATAGGTATATTAAAAATATCACTTAAATGGCCGCCGGCGCTAAAAGGTTAACAATAACTGACATTTAGTGAGACCTGGACCTATTCTGCATATACACCAATGTATCCTGAAAGTTTCAGCTAAATCGGATGGCGCGTTTCCGAGATTATCTCACTGAAATTTTTTGATGATGATATATATATATATATGTATATATATATATATATATATATATATATATATATATATATATATATATATATATATATATATATATATGTATATATATATATATATATATATATATATATATATATATGTATATATATATATATATATATATATATATATATATATGTATATATACATATATATATATATATATATATATATATATATATATATATATATATATATATATATATATATATATATATATATATATATATATATATATATATGGTTAAAATTTCTAACTCGAGATTCGATGAATTCAATTGTAAAGTATGAGCTAGATTTGATGAAATATCCTCGTTATTGAATTCTCTAAAAGGAAATGAAATAAATTCAAAAATCGGTTGAAGGTTATTGAGATTTGCAAATCGTCTCTCGAATTCTTGTTTTAAATTTTCCAGTTAAGGACAAAACATTTCAATATTACATGCACCAGAAGGTTAGGTTAGGTTGTACCAGTTGGCACAAGGCCACATAGACCTATTGGTACATAGTGCTACCAGATAAATGGGGCAGGAGAAAAAAATCAGTCCAAGCGGCCATCGAAGGCCCCGGACTCTTTCGCGAACTGAAGAATGTCTTTCAGCTTTCAGCTAGATTCACTAGTAAGTTTAATATGTTTTTCAAAATATGGAAAATATTTAAAAATGTTGCCTATTTAATTGTGAAGCAAAAGGTTTTAATTTTACTTAAAAAACATTTATCGAACTCAACAAGTCAACAATATTTTCCTTTTTCTTGTAATTGTAAATTAAGCAAGTTGTAACGGCCCATAAAATCTGTAATAAATGCTTATATCTTTACCCATACTGGATCTTCCAATTGTTCATGTTTTTCTCCCAATGTGTCCAAAAATGCAATAATTTCAGGCAAAAGATTTAGAAATCTTTGCAAAAATCTTCCTGTGCTAAGCCATCTAAAGCTTAGTATTGTTTTCGATTTCACGTTAAATTTTCATGCAAATTTTGACGTGAAATTTATTTCGGCGAAAATTTAGCTTGAAAATGAGCAAAAGTTGTACTCACTTTTAAGCGTGAAAAATTGCTTGGAACATGCTTTCGCTTTGAAAATGCAAATAGCTTTGGCACATGTCTCCATTATCTGGTCATTCTTTGGAGCAAAAATTTTGAAAATGCAGAAAAGCGGGGACACTTATCATATCTGACGGATAAGATGTCAAGTATGAAAAAAAATGACCTCTCCATATATCTGCAATACAAATCAAAAGACAAATCATCGAATATCTCGAAAGCACTAAAATGTGCACACAACATTAATGCGATTGGGCCTTTTCACACTTGTATTCTTGATGCACTCCTCAAACCGGTTTACTGGGCAAGAGACGGAAGAATCAAGGGGAATTCTCTACTTTTTGTAGAGGGGAACTCTCTACAGCTGTTGAGGGGAACTCTCTACAGGTGTTGAGGGGAACTCTCTACAAAAAGTAGAGAATTCCCCTTGATTCTTCCGCCTCTTACCCAGTAAACCGGTTTGAGGAGTGCATCAAGAATACAAGTGTGAAAAGGCCCATTCACGGCCGCGGTGCCGCCAAATGCCTAACGACATAACCATCATCGCAAATGGTTCATGTAACGTTCATGCATAAAATGGCGACGTCGCTATTCACCAGATACGCACCAACTAAGTGAACAGCACTCGCCAGAAGCCTCAATAAAACAAATTTCCCTGTTTCCACACGATTCTACGAAGTAAACAGTGAATTTCAGAAGCCGCCACATTGAAATTCCCTTACATGAATACGCTTCTACGAAGTGAACTGCACTCGCCAGAAGCCGACATATTAGAAGTGTGCCCGTTTGTACACGCTCCTGCGAAATGAACAGCGTTCTTCAGAAGTCGCCATGCTAGGAATTTCCCTGTATGGAAATCAACACCAATCAGCAGAAGCCGCTAGGGGAAATCTTCTTCACGAACATGCTCGCACGGTATGAACAGGATAAGTCAGAATCTGCCATATTGGAAATCTAACTACACGGACGTGCTGACCCGAAGCAAGCAGCGTTGGTCAGAAGCCGCCATATCGGAAAGCTGCGTCCATGCACATGCTCGAACGAAGGGAACAGCAGTAGTCAGATGCCGCCATAATGAAAACCTACGTGTACGTACACAGAACTATAGTGTGCACACAAATACAATAACACGCAGAGAAAGCTCACGAATTACGGTATATGCCCAATCCCGAATTGGGAACTGCTGTAAAATTGCTCTATGAGCGATTTTATAACTGTTCCCAACTCGGGATTGGGAATATACCGAAATTCGTGAGCTTTCTCTGCATGTTATTGTATTTGTGTGTACACGATAATTCTGTGTACGTACACGTAGATTTTCATTATGGCGGCATCTGACTACTGCTGTTCACTTCGTTCGAGCATGTGCATGGACGCAGCTTTCCGATATGGCGGCTTCTGACCAAAGCTGCTTGCTTCGTGTCAGCACGTCCGTGTAGTCAGATTTCCAATATGGCAGATTCTGATTTATCCTATTCACATCGTGCGAGCATGCTCGTGCAGAAGATTTCCCCTAGCGGCTTCTGCTGATTGGTGCTGATTTCGTAAGGGCGTTTCCCTACAGGGAAATTCTTTACATGGCGACTTCTGAAAAATGCTGTTCATTTCGCAGGAGCGTGTACAAACGGGCACAATTCTAACATGTCGGCTTCTGACGAGTGCAGTTCACTTCATTAGAAGCGTATTCATGTAAGGGAATTCCAATGTGGCGGCTTCTGAAATTCACCGTTTACTTCGTTGAAGCGCGTGGAAACAGGGAAATTTGTTTTATTGATGCTTCTGGCGAGTGCTGTTCACTTAGTTGGTGCGTGTCTGGTGAACAGCGACGTCGCCGCTTTATGCATCAATGTGACATGAACCATTTGCGATGATGGTTATGTGGTGTAGGCATTTGGCGGCACCGCGGCCGTGAATAGGATGTTCTGTGCACATTTTAGCGCTTTCGAGATATTCGATGATTTGTGTTTTGATTTGTATTGTAAATAAATAAATATTTTCGTTTTTTTAAGTTAGCTGTATAACCATACAGCACACAATTTTAGCAGGAGATCAAGAACAGAGGTCATTTTTGAATATTGATTTTAGCATACTTCCACAAAAGATAAGTATTTGAAATTTTTCAGAATGATGCAGTAGAGCAGGGGTGGGAAAACGGTCGATCGCAATTCGTAACAAAGGTTAATCTCAATTTGAGATAAAATAAAATAAAAATATTTTCACGCCAATGTAGTTTGTGTAGTTCATTCTTTCGAGCTAAATAGTGACATTTGGTGTTTGAATTTTAAAAATTGAATTGTGTAAATGTCTTTTCAATAATAAAATCGTTCAAAAATTAAAATTCTTGACATGTTGTCCGTCAGAAATGATAAGTGTCCCCGCTTTCCTGCATTTTCAAAATTTTTGCTCGAAAGAATGACCAGATAATGGAGACATATCAAAATTTAGCTTCACGATTAACTCAGTACTAGCCTAAAAAATGAACTGCACCTACTAAATTGGCGTGAAATGATTGGAGACATGTGCCAAAGCTATTTGCATTTTCAAAGCGAATGCATGTTCCACGCAATTTTTCACGCTTAAAAGTGAGTACAACTTTTGCTTATTTTCAAGCTAAATTTTCGCCGAAATAAATTTCTCGTCAAAATTTGCATGAAAATTTACCGTGAAATCGAAAACAGTACTAAGCTTTAGATGGCTTAGCTCAGGAAGATTTTTGCAAAGATTTCTAAATCTTTTGCATGAAATTATTGCATTATTGGACACATTGGGAGAAAAACATGAGCAATTGGAAGATCCAGTATGGGTAAAGATATTAGCATTTCTTACGGATTTTATGGGCCGTTGCAACTTGCTAAATTTACAATTACAAGGAAAAATCAAACGTTGAGTTCGGTAAATGTTTTTTAAGTAAAATTAAAACCTTTTGCTTCACAATTAAATAGGCAAAATTTTAAAATATTTTCCATATTTTGAAAAACATATTAAACTTACTGGTGAATCTAGCTGAAAGCTGAAAGACATTCTTCAGTTCGCGAAAGAGTCCGGGGTTTTCGATGGCCGCTTGGACTGATTTTTTTTCTCCTGCCGCATTTATCTCGTAGCACTATGTACCAATAGGTCCATGTGTGGCCTTGTGCCAACTGGTACAACCTAACCTAACCTACTGGTGCATGTAATATTGAAATGTTTTGTCCTGAACTGGAAAATTTTAAACAAGAACTCGAGAGACGATTTGCAAATCTCAATATCCTTCAACCGATTTTTGAATTTATTTCATTTCCTTTTAGAGAATTCGATAACGAGGGTATTTCATCAAATTTAGCATTGTGCTTCAGTGCTTACAAGCCTAACTCTACAATACTTTTTGATGAAATGGAGAGTCACTCATATACATCAAAAATTAAACCAAAATATTTATTAATAAAGTACATTGCACAAAGTAGTAATACAATGTATTTAACATATTAATATCAATAAAGACCTTAATTTAGTTTTTATTTGTTTTTAATTTAACCCATTTTTCGAAGTTGATCGCGCATAAATTAAAAAAATTAATGTCGATCATACCAGTATTAGGTTTGCCCACAGCTGCAGTAGAGTATGTAATTTTCGAGTATTACTAACGCAAAATTGAGCAAAATTTTGAAAGAAAGTTTATGGGAATCAGGGCAGAGCGCGTGTTTGATTTAATTTCTAATTATATTTATGAGAGATTTTAAATTAATAATTTAAAATAAGGGACATTTCACGTGAAGCGGACAACGAAAAAAAGTCGAGGCTCTGGATTTCGTTCGAACTTCAAGTTGCCACGAAGCAATCACACAAAATAATATCTCTCAGATTTATGATAGATTTTGTCTACAAATTGAATTGTAATAGAGAAAACATTGCGGTTATTCCATTATAGATAACGTTTAATTCATTTCAACGTTGAATATTTGTGAATTTGATTAAATTGTCACACCAAAGCTTAGTTGGTGCCATTTTGGAAATAAATGTATGAAAGTTATGTTTTAACAGTTCTGTTTTGATCAGACATAAAAAAATATAATAATATTTTGTGCTTCCACCAGACATTTCGTAGACTTACGGGACACATTGATGTGTATTATATATGAGTTTGAGTGGATTTTAGTGATGTGTATGCAAGCCAATCGTTGCAGCGCGTACGTATACAAACATCTTTCACACCATTAACCCTGCTGTTTTTTTGCAAAATGTAAAACAGTTAATTGATTCACTGTTTTTTGTAGTCAAATAAACATTAAGAAATTCCCCAATCTCATAGGATATGTCTCGTTCATCAAATTACTTTTATGTTGAGTCATTTTCCTACCAATAATGCTACCATCAAACTTTCATATTATAAACCTCTTACAAAAAAAAAACAGTTACAATTGGGAATTTCGGTCATAGCGGACAACCCAAAACGATTTATATCTCTTTAGCTTTCGATGGACTCATCTAGTAAAAACATAATTTACAGCATAAATTGTTGTTGAGCCAAGTTAGCAATGCGTTATCAATATTTTGTATTTTCATCACAATTGCACTGCTTGATACTTCTAACGAAATTTCATATGCTATACATTCTAAAATTAAAATAAGTAGTAGGCGTTTTAGGCGTGTTATTGCGAAGGATTAAGACCTTGACTCCTACGAGAGTTAATCCTGGAAAGTGGTGCATTGCCTTCTAAATAGGCTGATCGTAATAAAGGTTGCGTTTGCTGCAATGTCAATATGCGTTCTAAATCTACTTATTTTCTCTATTTTCCTTTGAATATCAGTCTTTATAGTAGTTCATATGCACAGTAGTTTTTAATTAGATACAGCGCACGTGGCATTCCGCTCAGATGCATTTTCGGAATGATATTGCATTCCGATGCATGCTGTTTGGTGGATGGCCACCAAACTGTTCGATGAAGTGAACAGTGGCCGCTAGAAGCCACGATATTAGAAATTTCCCTTTTGGACACGCCCTATTGAAAACAAATCACAATCTATGTGTTTGTAAACCAGATCGCCGCTCAAATTTCTATGGTTACACGAGATCGGGATTTCAAACCGGTTTTAATCCGATCTTCGTGTAGCCATAGAATTTGATCCGGCACACACACATATAAACGCTGCGTACAAAACCGGTATTCGGAAATCAAGCTCATGAGGAGCTTCCGTGCACGTACACAGTCTGCGCACACATGCATGGAAATCGGGCTAAAGCTCACGAATTACGGTATATTCCCAATCCTAAATTGGGAAGTCGTGTAAAAACGCTCTATGACTGCTGCCGCTGCATCTGATACCGGTGCAGCCGGTATTGAAGTTGAAATAGCCTTCCATAGGTTCTCCTTTTTCAGCAACAATTCTATTTTAAACTTCCAGTTCATATAATTGCTATTGTTGAATTTCGCAAACTTTGCCTTGCAGTCAGCCATACTGAACACTTAACTTGCACCTCAATTATCGAGAACTATTTTATTTGTACAACGTGGCCTGGGCCCATAACCTGTTGGTTAATTCAAGTGTCTTTATTTGAACACGGTTAGCTTAAGACTACAATACATGTCACTTTTTTGTACTAGCTCAATTACAGTTGAAAAGTACTAAACTCAATTTTAGAACATGACTGTTACAATGACTCGAAATTGAAAAGTGTATCAACGTAAATAATACTAATACTAGATTTCAACACTTAGCTCTTTTTTCACTTGGTCAGCTGTTATGCCAAGTTGCTCATGATACCGAACAAAACCAGTATGAAGAGCCTGAAAATCTATAGGAAGACCTTCCTGTTGAATCATGACTTTCAGATGAGTCTTCGTTTTACCCTCGAAACAAGCAGAGTCAGTGGCTTTGTGCATATATGCAAGGTAGAGGCGAACGTTATCATAGATTTTCTTATCCCTTAGCCGAGAAAGCAGATACCTACTTTCAAGATCAGCACTGGAGTTGATTGTGGCTTTAACTTAGGTGCAGTTGTCACTGGTTCACACGAAGGATTGGCAGTAACTATTATAACAGGGGTAATGGAGGAGGTTTGAACTTCGCCACGAACAAAATTAGAGTATTGCGCGGGTTTAAAGACGGTGTTAACGAGATCAGATGATTTTTTGGCAACTGCATTCGGAAAGCAATCGAGATTTCTAGTGTTTGGTAGTTTAAGAGGGACTTTTTGCTTTGAGGAATTTTTCCTTTTAATTCTCTGAATAAAATTCTTGTACGAGGATGAGACTGCTTTGGAACTGATGTTAAGGGCTGTGAATGGTTCAGTGTTGGAAAGTGCTTGGAGATTAACATCGTCAGCATTGCAGTCAATGTGAATAGGATTAATTACTCGAGATTTGTTCGGTTTGGGATCCAGATTTATGGAATCAATATTCTTGGTGTCACCATTGTCAGGATTGGAAAGGGAACTGATGGGAGTTGTGGTTAAATTACAATTTTTATTTTTGATAATTTTATGACTGTTACTAGCTTTACCTTTGCCAATTTTATGACTATTACTAGCTTTATTTTTCCGACGACCAACTGTCTGAGTCCGGTTTCTCCAACGGCGGAACGTTCATCCTTTCCAAGTACAGTCATTGTTGTTTGGGTTGAAGTTGGTGGAAAGCCAAGCATATCGTGTGGGAATGGTGATTTTGAAAAAACTGCCGGATGTCCGATTCGTTCGACTGCGTGTCCTTAGTACGTTGCACTCTTTTATTAACGCTTCTTTTTCGAGGAACTTATACATCCATGTAATATCAGCAGAGCGCGGAGCTCCCTTCACAAAAAAAGCTTCGTACGTTGGTCCAGTTCGTTCTGTTATTATTTCAGTTTTTCGGAGTTGCGCTGTATTAGACTGTCTGATTTTTTCAATGCGGTGCCGCCATTCGTCTTCTGTCCACTAAGTGTCAAAATTAAAGATTTTATTTGTGTGCTGATCAACTGGATTTGCGACAATAGAGGCTGGACTTATCTCTCTCCCTTCAATGATTGCATGTTTGATAGGGGAAGTTGATGCGTCTTGCGTCTTTATTTTATGTATCAATCGATTTGTCTGCTGCAATATTTGTATCAGCTGCCATCAATTCAATATCTAAGGATATTTCATGGCTTGGTATATTATGACTACCACATAACTTCTCGCAGATGTGATTTAACGTGTCCTCTATAGTGCTGACTGTGGTGCGAAATTGAGACACTGTTGAATTGAACATCGAAAAGTGCTTTTCGAGTAAGGTACTCGCTTGAGTTTCGACCAAGGCCGCAATTCTGTTTTCAAGATCCATCAGAAGAGTGTCAGGATTAAAAGTTGGTGGGGATACTGAAGATGAGCTCCCGGCATGGCATCCAGGCATGGCTTCATATGCGTAAACGGATGTTTTAATGATATTACAGAAATGGATCCCTCTCAATTTTATGGTCACAATAAATATGTGACGATGTCTTTGCATCAGTTTTGGATGATAAATATGATGTTTCGCGGACCACCGTATTTGAAAAGGAGTCCGTAACAATCTTGGAAACTGAAAGTGACTTTTCGTATGGTGAAGTGCAAGTTATGGACGTTAATATAACACCAACTTGTACGGAGAAACGAAAAAGTGTAGTAAAATCAAAAATAGAAAAAAAATTGTGGAAAAGTGCAAATTTAAAGCCTTTTGAAGAAAAAAAACTTTGAATTCAAAGGAAAAGTCACCTTAAGTGGACTTAATGGACTTCTGAAAAAGACTTGAAAAATCTAGGCCCTAGGAATATGGTAATAAAAATGTCGCAACCATAGATTTAATATCTTCTCCGGAAATATAAGCTATTGAATTTTTTATAATTGTGTTTTGTACAACAGCTTTTTTCTTGAGATTCTGTAGGGCATTTAAAAGCACAGACCAACCATTGAAACCTGATCATAAAAATTGAAATATCGCTCCATTAACATCTCAAACACCCTCCTTGAAGTTGCCCAATTTTACATTGGCTTAAAGGCAAATCACTCACAGTTGTCACCAGCGCAGAACGAACGCATTTTGGTACTCGGAGTAGACTACCTTGTTTTCATTGTATCATGTGCAGAACAAAGTCCTGTATGATAAAGTCTAGGTAGGATTCCATTGTCTACTTGCTACGTGTGCAGACTCAATTTATCGAGAGTCTACTATCTACGTGTGCAAACTCAATTTATTTATTCATTATTGAGCTAACGGCTATCTTGACATTTTTGATGGTTAGATTTTGTTTTAAATTATTCAATTTGATTGCACCGTACCGTGTTTTTTTTTCGTTTTGAGAATATACGAGTATAGTTTTTTTCTTTTGATTGATAAAGGAGATATGGTATACTTTTCCCCCTAAATAGTTAAGCAGCTTTGAAGTTAGGTTTCTATGCGTCTGTTCTGCTTAATTTGATTAGAATAAATTCAAATTTCAGTTTATTCTAACTTTAATTTAAAAACAACCCTAGCGCATCAGAATTGCTAGAAACACTAATGTTCGAAGAACAATAGAGGATTTGTGCAGATTTTGAGTGTGTATTCTACCACTAGCTGCTTAAGGACACCCTAAGTAATAATAAACCCTAAGCCAGTTTACTTTCGATGACTTCATCGAAAGTTACTTTAAGTTAAGTAAGTTAAGTGATAGAAAGGTGTTTGGGGTTGCCATCGAAAAAATGTCCAGACCTTAGAAAATTTAAACATCGGTAGGGTTTACTGCGGTTGGACACAATGTGACCTGAACTATACCGCGGACTAAGTGAATTTAGTCCTAAGGTATTTACATCGACTTGACCTAAAATTTGGTCAGGTCGGATTTAGTCCTTGTTTGTATATACCTGACACTTGTCATTTAGCTTAATTTTAGCTCATACACTGTAATTATATTTTCATTTGTTTCTCAAACATGATTATTCAAATGAAACGAGAGGGTTGTGAGCTTAAATTCAACGTACATATATTATTAATAGTCACGCAAAAATTAAAGCTTAGGTCGGGTGTGTTTACAGCGATATAGTCCCGATTTTGGCGGGACGTCCCGATTTTTTAATCAAAATTAAATGTCCCGCGCGGGACAGGCTCAGTCCCGCTTTTCGGGGATAACTTGACCGTGCGTGCAGCGTGCTGAGGAAGCGCAGGCGGCTGGCACAGACAAATGTGGACTGCGTCACGCAATCGGTGCGTGTGATCGCGACATCTTCTCTTTCTCTTTTGCTCTTTTCTTATTTCCAGTGAGCAAGTAGTGAGTTGCATTGCGTGTGTAATTTAGTTTAATTACATTAAGCAAACATAAATTTAAGTCTTTTAAGTGTTTTTGTTCGTAAATTACTGGAGTTTACTTATTAGAATCGTTTAAAGATGAATAAAACCGATAGTGATGTTTCGGATTGCTCGGAACCGGAAAACATTGTACCCAAGAAGAAAGTCAAACTAGGAAAACATCGCCTCACGAAATACAGTAAAAATTGGCAGAATGATTATAATTGGTTGTGTATTGTGACGTCGGATGAGTATAAAGCTTACTGTAAACTGTGTAAAAAAAAGACTTTACTATTTCTCATGGTGGATTAAACGACGTAGTGAAGCATTCAAAAACAAGTAGTCACTCGACGATCACGAGATCACGAGTAGTTACTCGAAGATCACGAGTGCTAGAACTAGCTATTTCCAGGCACCAGGTACTTCCACATCTGATCGTGATCGCGATGACATTATGTGACAAAACGTCAGCCGCAGAAATTACTTCTATATATCACACCGTTAAACATTCGTTAAGCTACAATAGTATGGATTGTTTTCACAAGTTATTACCTCTCATTTGCGCCGATTCTAAGAATGTTAAATGTGGTAGGACAAAGAGTAAAGCAATAGTTTGTGAAGTATTGGCAAAAGAAGCTTTGAAGGACGTAATTCAAAATTTAAAAGAAGATTTATTTTTTTCGATTTCTACGGATGCCAGTAATGCCCAAAATGAAAAAATATTAAAAGTTAACTGTTCAGTTCACATCTTGCATAGCATGAGCAAATTTGCATGTGATAGATTAGACATCGATGTAGAAGCTATCATATTAAAAATATACGGCCATTTTTCACATTCAGCTAAACGTATGCGGAATTGATGGAGATATTTGAAACTACAAAAATGGAGTGGGTCGAATTATTACGCCACGTAAATACAAAATTTCTGTCGCTCTGTCCTGCTGTTGAGAGAGTAATCAAGGTTTAGCCTGCTTTGAAAAGCTACTTTGATAAGCGAGAATCATGTGCGAAAGCCATTGAAAAGATTTTTTACTCTGAAGCAGAGGAAACAAAAACTCTAGCCTACTTGCATTTTGTTCATAATGCGATGAGTGCTTTTGGTACATTAATGAAAGAGTCTCAGGGAAATGAGATTGCCATAACAGAAATGCATGAGTCATTATGCCTCTTCCGCTCAAGGCTGACTCAAAGGCTACTAGACGAAACAGATTTTAAATAAATTGGTTGAATCTGAACGGACCAAAGCCATCAAAGACTTCAAATTTTTTTACAAAAATTGCTAACAATATATAGACAAACGTTGTAATTTTTCAGATGAAAATATTTTTTCTAGACTTACATTCATAAACCTGGAAAGTGAAGTTAGTTTTGCCATGATTGAAAATGCTGTATCTTTAATAAAATTGACAGGCGATATTTCGCTAGATAACTTATATGAAGATTTCACTTGTTGAAATCATCCTTGGACGTATTAGTGGGAAATTGCAAAGACACCACTGCCACTATCGCACAGAAATGGCACCAACTCTTTGAACAGTTTCCAAAAAAAAAGATACCAGGAATATGTTTAAACTAGTGTCTTTCATATTAAATATCCCAACATCAAACTGCTTTCCTGAACGCGTTTTTTCCAAATGAATTTAAAATGGTCGGATGCCAGAAATAAATGCTCCGGAAATTTAATGAAAGCAGAATTACTCATCCAGTTTAATCTACAGCTATCCTGTAAAGAGTTCTTCATCTTTATTAAGGAGAAAAAGGAAACTTTAAAAGAAGTTAAATCTTCACAGAAATATCATGAATAAGTAATTCTTACAAATAATTATTCTCTTTTTGTAAGTTGCAATTTGTAACACTCAATCCTCAGACTATTGTTTGAAACGCTATAGGTTTCTAATGAATAAAACTTTTTTGATTTTGATTTCTGTTTTTTTTTAATTTTATTCATAAGACGAATAAGACTTAACTATTTAACGATAGGGTAAATCTGATTTTTTTTGGCTATGGCTATTTTTGCTATCTATTGTCACGTAAACGCAATTTGAACTCAAATAAAAAGATAAATATTTAAAAACTTCTGATTATATACGTTATTTACTATGTCCCGCTTTCGACGAAAGAATCCCGCTTTTTTCACTCAAAAAGTTCCAAAATCTCCGACTTGGCAAAAAAAAATCTGGCAACGCTGGTCCACGACCTATTTTAGGTCAGGTCGCTTGAAATCGTGTACTGACTAACCGTTTGGGTCGGGTACTGAGTGTATACAGCAAGTGGACTAAATAATTTAGGTGGAATTTGGTGTATAGTACCCAGACTAAAGTCTGCTGTACTTATTTTCTTTACTTATTTTTGAATGTTTATGAAAGCATTTATTGGTACGGAAATAATAAAAACGCCTCGTGCTGACAACTCTTTGATAACACTGAAGCCAAAAATATGTCACATTTACCTCACATTGAATTCAACCTACTCTGCGAATTTCGTATTGATCCGATCACTGCATTGAAAGCTATAAAGATACAAAGAAATTTATGGTTACCACCCGTAAAAGTTTTGAAATATTCTAGATCGTAATATTTGTTGTTTATTTTCAATACAAGATCACTACGATTTGAAAATTTTATGATAAAGATATGCCGCAAAAAAAACAACCAACTAGAGCTGGCAGTCCTATCATTGTTATTCCAACTAGATTTCTGCTGAGTATTGTCTACAATAAGTTCAGTTTGCCATATGAATTTTGTTATGATGCCATGACCTCACTGGAAACTATAGGGCAAAGAGCTTAACTTTCCTGAGTGAATTTTCAAAATTTAAGACACTAAAATTACCATAACTGGCAGCTCTAACCGAATCTTTCAACCAGATTTCCACCGTGGCTCAGAGTAAGATTTAGGTTAGGTTAGGTAAGGTTAAAGTGGCTGCCGGTCTACAGAGGTCTGCCGTCCGACACACATAGGCACATGAGAGGCCCGTTGTGATGCCACACTAATTTGGGACTCTCTCCTACTCACTGAATTCGGGAAACCATCTGCTTCCCTTGACAAATCGCGTTATCCCCTTTAGATTAACTAGGGACAACTCGGTCAGGTTTGAGAGAAAGGGAGCACCAATTGCCGCCAACCTTCTCCTTGCCAACGCCGGGCACTGACACAAGAGGTGGAGGACGGACTCCTCCTCATCCTCAGAGCCACAACTCCGACAGAAATCGTTAAACTGCACTCCTAATCGTTGTGCATGCCGTCCTATGAGGCAATGGCCCGTAAGAACTCCCACTGTGCAGCGTACAGCGCTTCGAGTCAAGCCTAAAAGCTGCCTGGTGCGATGCGCATCCATGGATACCCAGGACTGCCTTGCTATTAAAGTAAAGCAATCCCACGACAACCCTCGTACGGGTCTAGGGGTTGAAGCTGGTAGAGAGCTTCATTACAATTTATTTAATCATTGTGAATACGAGTGTGGAGTGATTAGTTCCACGACTCACTTTACCCCTGATTTAAATCAGGTACCTAATCAGAGCTAGGTGAACTCAAAGCTTGGTGCGCGAACCCTCGTCCGAACCTGGATTCGAACCAGGGACCCCACACGCAAGAAGCCAGTGCTCTACCCACTAGGCTACTCAAGCTTCTGCCTTGCTATTGCACAGGATGATTCATCTGTCCAGGACCTCTTAGCATCCTCGAGATATTTTTGCCTAATGGCCAGTTTGACCGATGACATCGGTATACCTATTGAGAGGGAGCAGGAGACCTCCGGTAACAAGGTTCGAAGCCTTTCCAGCTCATCGGCCTCACAGTTGCCCTGGAAACCCCTATGTCAAGGTACCCAAATCAATTGAACCCCTGAATGTCTCGACATCTCCCTAAGAGATGCACGGCATTCAGCAACAATCATGGAAACTGTACAAGGACCAGCAAGGGATTTAATAGCCGCTTGGCTATCTGTGAAAATGCCAATATTAACTTCGAATATTCGATTACACAGAAGCCAGTCGATTGCCTGTAAAATAGCCGCAACCTCCGCCTGAAAGACACTACAATGGTCTGGTAGACGGAAAAACAGCTTCAGATTCAGCTCATCTGAGTATACACCACTTCCGACTCTATTGTTTAGCTTTGAGCAACCACAGCAAAGTAAAGCCAAGCAACAGTACGAGGTTGTAATCCCCAATTCGCTTCTATGGCCCTTTTACAGCAGTAAAGTGGATTGAAAACCTTCCGAGCTCTTTCTGCTACATTGTAGGTCCATAGTAACTTTGAGTCAAGGATCAGCCTTAAGTACCTGACCCTCTGGCTTAAGTTAATGGAGACCCCATTCAACTTGGGTAACTCAAAAGCAGGAACTTTGTACTTCCTTGTAAACAGCACTAGTTCCGTTTTGTAAGGATTCACATTCAAGCCGCACTCACGACTCCAACATGAAAGTATGTCAAGAGATTGATTTAGCCTCTCCGATAACGTCGATAAATACTTTCCCGACACTGCTACAGCTATGTCGTCTGCATAAGCAATCACTTTGCAGCCAGCGCGGTCCAGTCTCATTAGAAGAGTATTCACCGTGATGTTCCACAGCAGGGGAGAGAGGACTCCACCCTGAGGTGTGCCCGTACTGACTCCTCGTCTTACGTTGGCATCCCCCAGGGAAGAGATAACCACTCTACTCTTGAGAAACTTCACAATAAAAGCAATCAGCTGCTCGTCCACATGAAGCACCGAGAGAGCCTCAACAATTGCGTTAGAATTTACGTTGTTGAAGGCCCCCTCGATGTCCAAGAAGGCGGCAAGCGTATATTCCTTAAGCACAAGAAATCTCTCAACTTGCTCAATAAGGACGTGAAGAGCAGTCTCAGCAGATTTCCCTTTGGTATAAGCGTGTTGTGACTGCGAGATCAACATAGGATCGATTGATCTTTAAATATGTTAATCAATTATCCTTTCCAAAATCTTGAGCAGGACTGAGTTAAGCCTTATTGGACGGTAGTCCTTTGGCCTAACATGAGAAACTTTTCCTGCTTTAGGAATAAACACAACTCTAGTTTCCCGCCAGCTGGTGGGAACATACGCGAAGCGTAGGCAAGCGTTATAAATCTCTCTGAGCCATGGTAGCGATACTTCCATGGACTGCTGAACGTCAGCCGCAAGCACGCCATCAGGGCCCGGGGATTTAAACGGCTCAAAGGAGTTAATAGCCCACCTCAGCTGAGAGTTTGATATTCTGAACGGCGGGGCTCTACCGTAATTTAGTTCCGTTTGGTGCACTGTCTCTTTAGGACAATAATTGCCCGGGAAATGTGCGTCCATGAGAACGTTTAGAGTATCTGCGCTCGAACTAGTCCAAATGCCCTCAGGGTCCATGATACTCCCCATAGCCTTTGGTGTCGTGCTTAATATCTTGCGAATGCGATTCGCCTCGCTGAGACTCTCTACATTTCCACAGAAAAATCTCCATCAGGACCTCTCAGCCTTGCGTATGGCATACTTAAAAGCCTTCAGCTTCGTTTTATACTCCGACCAGTCATTAGATCTTTTCGAGCTATTAAACTCCCTCCTACATTCTCTCCGCAGGATGCTGATTTCCATACTCCACCAGGGAGGCTTAGAATTGCCCCTGGCCGAGGGTGGCTTACATGCTTCCCTAGACGCGGAATTGAGAGAATTAGTAAGGGTCTCAACCGCCCGATCCAATTCATGGTAGCAGTCAATGCTCCTAGGAGCAGTTTCCAGTGAGGATCTTATCAGAGAATTAAATAGTTTCCAGTCTGTCCTCTTTCTGTTGATAAAGGCAGTGTTGGCGATGAAAAGGTCATGGGCCAAGATGAAGTCAAAAAGCTCCTCACCTCGGCCATTAGTGTTGGAGCTACCCTATACTTCATTATGAACCCTAAAATAAGAGGCATACCAATCTTTGTGACTTCAGCCACAACACCCTTGACAATGTCACAAGGTGGGCTATTGCCATGATCGTGTGCCATGTAGCAAGAAACAAACCAGTATGATCTCTGGTCGATTTCCACTGCAATAGCCATGTTATTCCTGTAGCTGAAATTGTGTAGTACAAGGACGTTTATGGTTTTCTTGACAAGAATGCAGACACGAGGGTCAGGTGAGCCATCGGGTACCACTAGTCCGTATCCATCAGTGTGTAACCCTCAAACCCGGTTTTTAGCAACCCATGGTTCTTGGATTAGAATCAGTTCCTCCTCTGTCCTAGACAGCTGGAGGAGCAGGTTAGCTGATGCTACTTTGGAATGATGAAGGTTGATCTGCAATACCTTCACCATCAATTATTTTCGACGATGGTTAGATCCAGGTCCTCTCCCTCTGAGATAAATGTCTGCCCAGCCTCTTCCTCTGCTTCCAGAGTCATGAGGTCCAGGCAGTCACCCAACTCGGAGGTAGTCCCGACACTAACCCCGTCTGCATATAGGGATTCCACATCGGATTCATCCTCAGATGTCGCCCTCGAAGATGTGTCCAACCCCTTTTTAGGTGGGTCCCCCGTCCTGTGAGTCACCTGTTTAGGGTGAGGTTCATCAGGTGTTGGATCTCCCGCAGCAGAGCTCTTTGGCCTGTCGCTTCGGTAGATCCGTAGGGCTAGCTTTTCGACCTCATACCTGATAATGCCTTTTCGGGCATCTAAGACCGGGAGTGCCTCTTCATTTATAATGAAGAGAGCCTCCCGCCGGTTGTCTACTGGCTCTCCAATCTTCGCAACCCTAAAATTTTCCGTTGGAAGATCCGGGTTGAAAAGCCGCACTACTTCCAGGACTTCCACTGGATCCGAGAGGAAACTTGGAATCCAAGTCCTGCATCTAGGCCGGCTGGGAATCTCACCCTTGTGCACCACCTTAATCTTGGCGCCTGGCCAGAGTTCCCCCAGCTCGGGGATTGCCTGCTTATAGAAATCGGCTGATCGTTGGTCTCCACACGCAACTAACCGGATTCCTTTGTGCCAGCCCGCATCGTTCACCGTAGGTGGTGGACCCGAGCTGGCCTTCTGCAGCCTACAGCAGACTCCAAATAAAGCCCTTAAGCCAGTTTTCTGGCATCGACCACGGCCCAAACCAGGCACTCTTTGGCCATTTCGCTGAATGGCCGAGTTATCCCTGTAGGAGCCGTCACTACTTTCTGCTTTTTGCAGTCTTGCCTGCCCTGATTCATCTGCTCAGCCGACCTTTGTCGTTTCTGAGCTGAAGCTCCAGGATGTAGAGGGAGCGGATTATGGTGCTCCCCAATGAATGATTTTGCCCACTGAAGGGACTTTTTGTCCTTGTCGGACATAGTGTCAAGGGGGACATTGTCAAACTTCCTCAGAACTTTGAAGGCTGCCCTTCTAGTTCCATAAGACCGAGATTTTTTGGCGGAGGAGCTTTGCGTGCCTGAAGAGGAGGAAGCGGCACCGGAGGTAGCGCTTGTTGATGGTCGGACTGGCTCATTCAACGAAATCTTCCCATCACACTGGCCACAAATGGGCTTCGTGGCTTTCACAAGGCCAGGCTTGGTGACCAGAGCCCCGGAAACACCGGAAACAGGGGTTGAGGAAGAGCAGATAGGCCGTGGAGCTGGCTCATTTTCATGTCTAAACAGCCTTCTGCTAGCTTAGTCGCTGTGCCGGTAGCCACTGGAGCTGACTCATTCGTCATGTCTCCACGAACTACAGCAGCCTTAATCTCAGTCTGCAGAGCTGGCTCATTCGCCATATCTCCACTTCTTGGGACTTTAGCTGCAGTCGCTGACACAGCCATTTTTGTCTCCCTCTTCACAATAGAGGTAGTATTAGTTTTGTTGTCAGGCTTTTGCCTGACGAGTTTTGGTTTTTTATTATTATTTTTGTTATTCATTCTTAAGGGTCCCCACTCAAAGCAGCTATCTCAAGTCCGATTGTGTAGTCACCTTTAATGATCACATGGTAATCTAGTGCAAGCAGGGAGGCCATACGAGGGTTGCCACCAGCCCTTATAGGGACAAGTGGTCAGAGCCGGATCGGTGCTAATCAGGAGTCCAACTCAACTGAGCCTACACCACCAGGTCCGGAATGCTACGACCACCAGCCCAAGTGCAAAAGCGAGTCGTTAGACAAAGAGAAGTCCGAGGATGAAAGCGGTTATGATCGTGAAGAGAGTCTAGATCATTTAGCGTTACCCAGGATGCACCGCAAGGAGGCGATCTACTTTACATCCCAAGTAAGATTTAGCTACCGTGTGAATTTCGTCAAAATCTGGTGACTAAATCAGAATTTATAAGGCCAAAAGCAGTTATTTTTCTTAGTAATTTTTCAAGATGGCACCACTGGCACAGAACTGCCCAAATTTCAAAATCGCTTCTATCAGACCTTAAGACCAATATATTCTAAAAATTTTAACTCGTCGTCGTAGCACTCCAGCCCCTCTCGGGCCTTGGCTTCTCCCAGGTGACGCCTCCAGTTGTCTCGGTCCAATGACCGCGTCCTCCAATTTTGAAAGCCGAGCAGCTTTGCGCAGTCTTCGTCGACAGAGTCAGACCAGCGTTTTTTGGGTTTTCCCACTGGTCTTCGACCCTTGGCCCATCCGTCGAATACCTTCTTAGGTACTCGATGCTCGTCCATTCGTTGCACGTGACCAGCCCATTGCAGCTTCCGCAGTTTGACTATTGTAGCAACCTCTGGCTCGTCCAAAACCTCGTTCAACTCGTGGTTGTACCGGGTTAGGTATAAAATCTCGTATTACAATATCCCGTTTACAAAATTCCGATTACAAAATCCCGCATTTCAAAATCCTGTATTACAAAATCCCGTATTACAAAATCTCGTATTACAAAATCTCGTATAACAAAATTACGTAACACAAAATCCCGTAGTTTTGCATAATATAGAATCAGGCGTGGCGCCGCGCCTGATTCTATATTATGCAAAACTACGGGATTTTTCCTTCAGCTCTTTTTTTATTGTAGCTAAAGCGACGATAGCTAAAATGAATGGAGGGGAATCAGAGAAGAAAAATTTGGCAAGTTACCAAAATATTAAAAAATTATTAGAAAAAGGTCTGAAACTGAAACAATCGATTATTTGAGAAGAATCGCGTACAATGTCTTTATGTTGAAATTTATTCCTAAATAAAAACTTAAATCACTATGTTTTTGTTATTTCATTATATGAATAGGTTTCATTCCACGAGATTTTGAGTTTTAGGATTTTGACTTTCGGGATTTTGAATTTCGGGATTTTGAGTTTCGGGATTATTAAGTACAGGATTTTGTATTTCGGGATTTTGGAATACGGGAATTTCAAAACATACGGGATTTTATTAATTCGGGATTTTGTGATTCGAGATTTTGATACGATCCCGGTTGTAACTTATCCGCCATTGGCCGCACTCTTGTTTAGCTCCAATTATACGCCTGAGGACCCGTCTTTCGAAGGCGTGCAACATATTTGCGGATGCTTGGGTAAGGTTCCAAGTTTCACATCCGTAGCAAAACACAGGTCTGATTATTGATTTGTAGACTTGGAGCTTCGTCTTCCTGTGTATGCAGCTTGTCTTCAGTAGGGCCACAACGGAGTAGAAAGTTTTATTAGCGAGCTGTATTCTCCATTTAATTTCATCAGTTTAACTGCCTTTCGTTGTTAATTTCGAGCCTAAGTATATAAATTCGTCCACATTTTCTAAATTATATTCGTCCAGAACTATATTTCGTCTAATGGAGGTATCCTTTCTTGTTAGCGTCATGATTCTTGGTTTTGTCTGATTGATCTTCAGGCCTACTTCTTTGGCTTCCTGGTCAAGTTTCACCAGGAAATCTTTGGCGGATGTGAAGGAACGTGACAAGATGTTGATGTCATCCGCGTAGGCCACTAATTGGTTCGACTTATACAGAAGCGTACCCCCTGTGTCGACAGGAATCTTCCTTATCACGTACTCAAGTGCTAGGTTGAACAGCAGAGGGGCCAACCCATCGCCTTGCTTTAGTCCGACATTTGTGTCAAAGGCATCAGTCAGACTGTTGTGAATTCTGACTTGTGATGCTATCGACGTCATCGTCATTTTATTTGTTTTATTTTATTTATCAACCAAGCAAGGTACAAGTAACATAAACAGTAAAAAAAAGCAAAGTTGTAAACACAAGACAAAATGTTCGCAGACAAATGACCGAGTTGAATTCTTGATGCTAAGCCGTTGACGTCAAAAAAAACACCGCGTTTCACGGTTGCAATCAGTTATTCATTTGGGGGATTCCCGAGGTGTTCAAAGTTTTGTTTGAAAAGCCGTAAAATGCGGAATTTGTGTGACGAAACGATTAAAAAGGCTTGCCAAACACAGCCGAGGGTTATGAAATCAGGGTTAAGCACTTTCGGGGATATTTATATAGCACTTTTAACTTAATTAATATTGATATTCTGCACTCCGACAAGAACGCTCTAGCCACTTCTCTTGACAGCTGTCAATCCTCTTCAGCTGTCAATCCTCTGTACAGCTGTCAATCCTCTGTACAGCTGTCAATCCTCTTTGATCAGCCGGACTAGTTTTGCCGGGATGCCGAAGTATAGCATTATTTTGTACAGTATGTTTCGGTCAGTAGTGTCATATGCTTGCTTTAAGTCCACGAAAATCTGGTGGACGTCGATGATAAATTCCCAGCATTTTTCGAGCACTTGCTTGACTGTGAACAGCTGATCCGTAGTTGATCGACCAGATCTAAAGCCTCCTTGGTACTCCCCAAAGACATTTTCAGCGTATACATTTATTTTATTTGTTAATATTTTCGTCAGTATCTTATAGGACGTACAAAGTAGCGATATGCCTCTGTAGTTTTCGCACCGAAGTTTGTCTCCTTTTTTGTGGATAGGGCATACAATGGATTTGGACCACTCCTGCGGTATTTTTTTCTGACCCCAGATGTGCTGGATCAATTTGTGGATGGCTTTTATAGGGCAACTTCCACCGTATTTGATAAGCTCAACCGGAATTTTTCTGGCTTTTTATGGCAGAATTGACTTCTTCCAGCGTTGGAGGTGCAATCGGGACTTCGTCAGAGACGTCTATCGGCTCTGATGTTATTGAGCCATGTGCAGAATTAAGGAGTTCTTTGACATAGCAGGCCCATCTCTCTCCTAAAATTTCAACTGTATCTGATTATTACGTCGTGAGTTCCCGTGAACAGAAATTTTTGATCTTCAAAATATAGGTAAATGGAGGAAGGGCTACCGTTCTTACCCAGTGTAAAATTTCAAATGTTTTACTTTGGCTATGTAGACAAAAGATAAAATTTATATATGAGTTGCTTTTTTCCAAAGAGTGACTATTTTTCAGGAGAGTCGATGAACTGAAAGTTTTGACTTTCAGCGCCCGCCCTAGCTACTAAAACGTAGAAATACCAATACGTTCTGAAAGTTTCATATTGATTTGATAGCACTGAATTTTTTTTAGGGTATATATATATGTATATATATATATGTATATATATATATATGTATATATATATATATATATATATATATATATATATATATATATATATATATATATATACACTGTGAGCACCAAAAGTGAGTGCACACCATCCAAATTTGTTTTTGAGCTTGAATAAAAAAAAACATACCGATTGAAAAATATTTCTGACTGACTAGTATCAAACCTTTATTTGTTAGAAACTATATACAAAAAAATCAATTCCATATATTAACTAACAAAAAAATTACAGAGGAACAAAAACAAAAAGTCAATGAAATATGAATCAAAAGTAAGTGGACACGTGTTTAAACGTTGCTAGGTTCTAGCTGTAAACAAAGTCACGGATCTTTTACTATAACGGAATACAATTTCAATTTAATATCTAGGAAACAGCAATTGCAAACATTCTTGGTAAAGTCATTTTTGAAGGTGTTAGTTTGATTTAAAGCGTGCTAGAAGAAAGGTGTGAAAATGAGGAAAGAAACTGAGCCGGAAACACGAAAAATTATAGTGAATTTGCATTGTGAAGGAAAAAGTTTACGGGAAATTGGAAAAATTGTAAAAAGACCACACAGTACAGTTAAAAACATTATTGACAAATACAATAAATTGAAAATATTGGGCAATTTTACAAGATTTGGACGGCCAGGGAATTTAAATACTAAAGAAAAAAGAAATATTGTGAAAGCAGTTAAGAGTAATCCACGTTCAAGTGCAGCAAAAATAGCTGAAAATTATTCCGCGACACACAATCAATCCGTTTCAGTATCCACCCTTCGAAGAATATTGAATGAACATGGGTTACATGGCAGAGCACAACGAAGGAAGCCGTTCATTTCTAAAGCGAATAAGAAAAAACGCAAAAATTTTGCAAAAAAATATAGAAAATGTCCTTATAATTTTTGGAAAAACGTTTTATTATCTGATGAGAGTAAATTTGAAATATTTGGCGGGCATACAAATAAAAAACTTTGGCGAACTAAAAATACTGAGTTCCATGAAAAAAATGTTTCCGGTACAGTGAAGCATGGCGGAGGATCTGTTATGGTTTGGGGGTGTATGGCAGCATCGGGAGTTGGAAACCTTGAATTTATTGATAGTACAATAGATAAGCAAGGTTATATCAATATTTTGCAGCGAAATATGGCTGACAGTGCTACGAAATTGGAATTGCCTAGGACGTTGATCTTCCAACAAGATAACGATCTTAAGCACAATTCCTATTTAGTAAGGGAGTGGTTGCTTTATAGAACTCCCAAGGTATTGCATCATCGCCCCAATCCCCAGACCTCAACCCCATTGAGCATTTATGGGATTATTTAGACAGGAAAATTCGGCAACGTCTAATCACAAGCAAGGAAAGTTTGGAAAATGCTCTAAAGGAAGAATGGGATAATATACCAGCAAAATTTACCAGAAAATTAGTAGAATCCATGCCTAGAAGACTGGAAGCTGTTTTAAATGCAAAGGGCGGTCAAACCAAATACTAATTTTTCTTAAAACTATTATATGAATATTTATTATATGAAGTGTGCACCTATTTTTGATTCGTATTTTATTGACTTTTTGTTTTTGTTCCTCTGTAAATTTTTTGTTAGCTAATATATGGAATTGATTTTTTTGTATATAGTTTCTAACAAATAAAGTTTTGATATTAGTCATCAGAAATATTTTTCAATCGGTATTTTTTTTTTATTGAAGCTCAAAAACAAATTTGGATGGTGTGGACTCACTTTTGATGCACATAGTATATATACAGGGTATTTGGTACTCGGTGGACACTTTTGTAAGGACGCATTCCTTGATATATTTTGAGCAACAAATCGTTCTACAGGGTGGTCCGGTTTTCAAAGTCTGCGGAGTTACAGGGTGGTCAAGAAAAGTTTTTCGGACCTGTACCCAGACTCACTTAAATCTTTATAACTTAAAAACTAATAATCATAACGCAAAGTTTTGTGGCTTGTTTTTTATGAAATCAAATTACCTTTAATTTGATGTAACGTCTTAAATTGTAACTGTTACAGATTTTCAGATATTTACTTCAAAAAACAAAATTTTGGCACTACTACCCCGAAAATTCTGTGTTCAGTGTCGTTTTTCTCAGAAAATCTCATGAAAAGAGGCCATTTTAATTTTATATTTTTATAGGCCATATTGCTGGCTACAAAAGTTGCATACATGTTTATGACTAAGGTTTTACCATTTCGCAAGTAGTAAGCGAAAATACGTATCGCTTAAAAAGTTAATATGCCGTAAAGTGGCCCTCGATGAAAAGAAAAGTTTAAATTGTTATTTGTACTTAAGTATTTTTACTGCCCATTAATTACTTTTTAAACTATCAATAAAATAAACTAAATTAAAATTAATTTCAACATAAATAACGCATCTGCTTGGATGTGACAGGTAAAATTGTGTACAGTCCTTCGCCTTTATTAATGGGATACGTTAAAAATTTAAGATCCCATAAAAACAGAACCGCTTTCAAATTTTTGTTAGTTTCAGTACATTACTCGAACTACAAGATATTACCAAGAAATTTCGAAAATAAATTCAAAATGTTTCACTTCACTAATGAAGAATATGCAGATATTATTTACGTATATGGACAGTGCCGGGGAAGTTCACAAGCGGCGCAATCTTTGTATCATCAGAGATTCCCCCATCGACGGATTCCTGGACGGAGAGTGTTTCAACAACTATACACAAAGATTCGGGAAACTGGCAGCGTTAGGAAGAGCCGAGTAAACGCAAATCCTGCGCCTGCAATCGCTGCACGGACCGATGAAGAAAACCTGCATGCAGTGGACACTGACCCATCAATCAGTATTCGACGCTTGGCGTTGCAGTTTAACGTGTCTACGTGGAAAGTTTGAAGTATTTTAAAAGCAGCCCGTTTACATCCCTACCATCACACACCAGTGCAGGAGCTGCTATTGATCGATTTGCCCAAAAGGATGGAATTCTTCAATTGGCACCTTGAGAAACAATTAGACAACGATAAGTTTTTGAACACCATTCTCTGGACGGATGAGTCCTTATTTACCAGGGACAAACTTTCACAATTTACATACGTGGGCTGAGAGCAATCCACACACGAGAAGCACTTCATCCTTTCAGCATAGGTTCAGCGTGAATTTATGGGCAGGAGTGATTGGTAACGATTTAATTGGACCTATTAGGCTCTCGCCTACTTTAAATAGTACCAATTACTTACATTTTTTAAGACATGATCTGCAGGACTTATTGGAGGATGTTCGGCTGCAACGATTGGCTTTCATGTTTTACCAACACGATGGTGCTCCAGCTCACTATGGCCGACCAGTCCGATATTGGTTGAATTCCAATTATACCAATCGCTGGATCGGTAGAAATGCACGAATACACTGGCCTGCGAGATCTCCTGATCTAACAGTTATGCATTTTTTTTGCATGGAGACGGATGAAGCAACTTGTCTACATAACGGAAGTATCAGGATTGGAAGACCTAAATACCAGGATCGATGCGGCTGCAACAGAAGTGAGGCAGCAGCTGAGAAGTATGAATATGAAAAGAACGCATGCGAAACGAGCTTTAGCGTGTATTCAAAATGAAGGTGGCCATTTTGGATATTTACTTTTGCTCAAAAATTTTGAAATAAAGCATAAAAACCATTATTAAATTCTTTTAGTTCAAGCAAAGAGTGTAGATCGAAAACGAGGGCCACTTTATGGCATATTCAGTTTTTAAGCGATACGTATTTTCGCTTACTACTTGCAAAATGGTAAAACCTAAGTCATAAATATGTAAACAACTTTTGTAGCCAATTATACCACCTATAAAAATATAACATAAAAATGGCATATTTCAATGAGGTTTTCTGAGAAAAACGACATTGAACACAAAATTTTTGGGGTAGAAGTGCCAAAATTTTGTGTTTTGAAATAAATATCTCAAAATTACTAACAGTTACAATTTAGGACGTTACATCAAATTAAAGGTAATTTGTTTCCTTCAAAAAGCAAGCCACAAAACTTTGCATTATGATTATTAGTTTTATTAGAGTCAGGGTATAAGTCCGAAAAACTTTTCTTGACCACCCTGTAACTCCGCAAATTTTGACAACCGGACCACCCTGTACAACGATTTTTTGCTCAAAATATATCAAGGAATGCGTTCTTACAAAAGTGTCCACCGAGTGCCAAACACCCTGTATATATACATATATATATATATATATATATATATATATATATATATATATATATATATATATATATATATATATATATATATATATATATATATATATATATATATATATATATATATATACAGTAAAACCCGGATAAGTGCATTGACCAAAAAACACCATTAATTGCGCACTTATCCGATGTGAGCACTTATAAAAACCACCTTTATGTGCTCGAAGGCACTTAAGTCAAACTTCCCTTTTTAAGTGCACCAAGGCACTTAGGTCAAACGTATTTGCTTAAACATTGTTGTATATAAACCATATTATATATTTTGCATATAAATTAAGAAACATATACATATCTCTAAACATGAACAATAATATATAGATATTTAAAATAAAATCCAAAAATAGTTTGCTTCCAGCTATGTGCATTATGGTGCATGAATTTTGTTCAAAACTACATCTACTTTACTTCAAACTGTAAGAACGATACTTACATATGCTACTAAAGATTGTTATTATTATTATGGTTCGCATGCGTTTTGATTAATTTTATCTGGTAGAACTTTCGATCAACAAGCTTCTACAATGTTAATTTGACTTCAATAACATTTAATCAGATTTGAAATAATCAGTTAATCTCGTTTGGGAAAAGCTTTGATATTTCGTTTTGAATAGTTTCTCTTCTAGTAATTCTACCTCATAACAATCCATTTGATTAAACTCCAAGAATCTTTTTACAGTTGTCAAAGCATTCAATGTTTCAGACAAACTAGGGTGCTCATTTTCTGCATATTCTTCAATCAGAGAATCATCTTCGTCAACCTGATCTTCAGCTGCAGCAACCAAATCTGTTACTTCTGCAATTATTTCTTCGTCAGAAAGAAGTCCGTAGCACTCGACATTTCTATCGCAGAGTACATACTATTCGAAAGCTATTGGTTCAATTTGCGTGTTCAAATCCAATTCATCCAACAGTAGCGGCTCATCTTCCATTATATTATCCTCAGTCTCGCTTGGGAAAAAACCGCCCTGAAATATTTTTTATCAAATAATTTTCTCTTTATAGAGTTGTCTGAGAACTTACCTTTTGAAAGCAGTTTTTAATAGTGTCTTGTTTGACGAGCCACCATGCACGCTTGGTGTAGTTGAGAGCATCAAATACGGTAATGGATTTGATAAACTGCTGTAAAATTTTCCACGGCAACCAACTGCTTTCTTATCAATATTTGACGAAAGTATGCTTTAAAACAGTGAATAATTCCCTGATCAAGAGGTTGTATAAGTGATGTTGTATTAGGTGGAATATATTCAATTCTCACACTTTCTAAGTTAGAAATGTCTACATTGTGGCAAGGAGCATTATCAACAAATAACAGAACCCTTCTATTTTGTTTTGTCATTTCTAAGTCAAATTCTTTCATAATTTTAATCTATAATGAGCAAGTCATCCAGGCTTTTTGCTGCGAAAAGTACGGCAAAGGTAAGTTTTTCGCTCTAAAACATCTTGGATTTTTTGATTTTCCAATTGTGTAAACTTTCTTATACGAACCATCAGCATTGCATAAAAATAGAAGAGTAAGTCGCATTTTTTGCACTTTTCCGCCGGTTACAAAATCATCTTGTCTTGCTAATGTACCTATTGGTAACGCCTCATAGTATAAACCACTTTCATCCGCATTGAAGATGTTGCAAGGTTCATAATTTAGTATCAAGTGTTTTAAAATATTTTCACGATATTGCTCAGCACCTACGTGATCGGCATCGGCCACTTCTCCTTGTATTTTTTTGAATTTAATATTCTCTCTTCGCTGCCAGCGCCACAACCAGCCATTGGTTGGTTCAAAATCAACATTTAGCTTAATTGCGAATTCCTTCGCTTTATCTAAAAGTACTGGCCCTCTAACTACAGTATTTTTTGCGCGAATTAGGTCGAACCAATTCGTCAGCGCTTTTTCAACACTTTCATAAGAACTTTTGCGCAACCGTTTACGTTTACAATTTTTACTTTTCTGGCCGATATCCCTGAGTTTTAGCGCATTCCTTGCGATTTTGTTGATGGTCGAAACATCACACTTGAATGAAACTGCTATTTCTTTCCTGGATTTCGTTTTTCCCTCAACCATGTTAAGAATCTCCAATTTTTGTTTGATTGTAAGCGCTGTCAGTTTTCAACCTTTTCAGGGCATGGCCTTATAAGCGCATCCAATTCTAATTCACGCAGCAGTTATTCTTTACACGATTGAAATGCAACGAAACTGTGGCAGAAATGCTACCGGACACAAATTCGATTAGATTATTCTCCGTACAAGTGAAATTCACCGAAACTGTCACAGAAATGCTACTACACGAATTGCTAGATAACGATAAATTTGAATCATTGTAATTTGACGTAACGAACATGCACCTTTAAAATTCAGCACTTTTTATTTATAAGGCAATGTGTACTTAAAAGGGTACATTTCGGTACATTATTTTCACTAGATTAATTAGCAATAGGTCTGTTCGCGTACTTTCAGTCACTGAATTTTACTGAATTTTCCTGAATCATGTGGTGGGGGAAATTCAGGAAAAGTACGAAAACGCTCTCATTGCATTTCCTGAAAATTTTCAAATAAAAGTGTCAGTTGCCGGCTTTTGGGAGAACAATTGTGTTTACAAAGTCATCCTAAGCGGCGATAAACTATCGCCACAAAAATATTCGTCTTTCATAATAACATTACGCCAAAAATCGTTTGACAGTTTTCAGTATTTTTCAGTAGCTCAGACCCTACTGAAATTTACTGAAAGAGGGGAAATTTTCAGTATTCAGTAAAACGGAGTACAAAAACGGCTTCATTGCAATTAATTGCAATTAATCGTAGTACGCGAACAGACCTAATATGAGCTGTTAGCCGAGTTGGGTATCCGAAAGGCACTTAAACGGGGATTTTTATGTGTTCTAATTACGAAAGTAAACTTCCCGCGGAACTTGGGCCGTAAAGCGAGTTGTGTACTTATCCGAGGAGTTGTTAAACGGGGTTTACTGTATATATATATATATATATATATATATATATATATATATATATATATATATATATATATATATATATATATATATATATATATATATATATATATATATATATATATATATATATATATATACATATATATATATATATATATATATATATATATATATATATATATATATATATATATATATATATATATATATATATATATATATATATATATATATATATAAACAACTGTATGGAAAAGTAGTAAAAATGAATACGCAAAGCCTGCAAAACGAATTCCTGTATGATAAAGTCTAGGTAGGATTCCATTGTCTACTCTTTATCGAGAGTCTACTCTCTACAACTCAATTTATTTATTCATTATTGACCTAACGGCTATCTTGGCATTTTGGATAATTAGACTTGGAAAGAGTTTATGTTTTAAATTATTCAATTTGATTGCACCGTAGCAAGTTTTTTTTTTGTTTTGAGAATATACGAGTATAATTTTTTTCTTTTGATTGATAAAGAAGATATGGTATACTTTTTCTCCTGAATAGTTAAGCAGCTTTGAAGTTAGGTTTCTACGCGTCTGTTCTGTTAAATTTGATTAGAATTAATTAAGATTTCAATTCATTCTAAATTTAATTTAAAATAAGGAAGGGGGGTTGAAGCCTTAGATAAAGCCGACCTTGAAATACCCGCAGTAAACGTAAAAAAAAAAGAAAACCAAATTTCCAAGGATTCGACTTCAGCCAGAACGAAAGGAGCTAGATAAAAAATGCGCATTAAGGAAAAAAGGAAGTGGAAGATTCGAAAGTTGCAGCTATTGATGATGCAATTTTAATTACACCTGGACAAAAAGATACAAATATGTTTGATAGAAATAAAGTAGTAAATAGTTGATCTCGGAAATGTTAACCAGTCTTGGTCATCGCAAATTATGTTGATGGAGAGAAAGAGAGAGAGAGGGTTATAATTGGTCCAATTATAATATCAATTTAGAATTGAACAAAGTATTTAAGCTGTTATAGGTGGTTTAAATACTGGACACATAGATATAAGAGAAAATGGATTAGAAATCGAACGAAAGTAATGGTCGAATTTTCGACTCTCTGCTTATTAGTGTGAGAATGAGGTACGGGTGTGTGCCCTACACAGTTCATGCGGTAATACCAATGTAAAAACCACAAGAGATCGCCATTTTGAACGTCGTTTGACATTTCATTTTTGGCAACTGGCGAGTGAAGATTAAAATGTTTTTTATAAATGATATTAACTATGATTTGACTCAAAAAGAAGACAAAATTGATGCCAAAGGTTACTTTCACTTACCCAAAATACGATATACCCCGTCTAGCAATTCTGTGTCTACTATTGCAGCCTGGAATGCGGCACTTCATTCTCGCACTATATTGGAATTTTCGACCGCTAATTTATTCGGGATACCGACACAGATTATCGCGCACTCACATAGATCTATGTTTCTACGGTACACGCCGAACAATTTCAAAATGTTCTGTGAGAAATTTTGACTTAAAGTCAATGTTTTGATTCACCGACACTAATCAAACTGACATTGACATTTCTTTTCGTGTTGCCCGTAGCACGCTTTTACCCCGATCTGATGTTCCTCTCATTTTTCGTAAATAAGAGACAGCATTTGGGGGTTTTCGGTTGTGAGTCCAGTAGCAACGGGTGCATTAAGCGGAATTTTTGTGAGAGAGCAATATTGTGCGTGTATTAAAAAGGCTAGCTCCATTATGGGTGAACGGATTGCCATTTTGTATCCATTTTCATTTTTTATATGTGGCTGGACATAAAAAAGTAAAAGTTGTTTTTAAAAAGGCCAAAGAAGCAAATGAGTTTCTGGACACTCAAACATGTTTACTGACTTCAGATGAAATCAATAGGCATTTTTGAGCATTTCTGATTTTACTGATGGCTGAAATAGCACTCAGCCCAGTGGCCATATTTACAGCACCGCACAATATACGCTGCACTGTGCTGTTCAGCCCATCTATAATACATCATGTAATAAAATTATAATTCTGAATTGAACTTATTGTATATGAAATGAATAGCTTTTTAATTTCTTCAAATACAGACACAAAAACATCTAACACTGAACGTTGTTTGGCTGGCTGGTATTGTAATGATGCTAATACGTGGCAACAGAGTAGCACACGGTCAGTTAACATCATTAAACAGTGGCTCTGGACGAAATGGTGACTACGGTTCAGCGAATAGTAATGCGGCAAATAGTGGCGGAGGGAACAATAATGGTGAAGTTCTCTTATCAAAAGCTTCTTCGTTAAGTGCACAAGAGCCGACGTGCGAAGAATTACGTGCGATGTGGCGGTAAGTAAACAATTTTGGTGTCGTAGCGATTTGCAAAGTAAAAAAAAATCTTTCACAGGTTTTCGAAGCGTCAATCTCGAGCAGCAGAGGTCACAAATGAAATACCAACGTACCGAGACCCGTTCGCTTACAATATCTGGGAGCCGTACATCGCAACGACACGCAGTATAGGAGGGTGAGTTTAAATTCATTTTTGGTATAATTTTTCTGACAGTTTTTCTGTTTTCTGACCCAGTTTTGATCTGAACGGGTTTTATTTATGAGAACTTAAATGACTATATTTTTCTCTATTTGTTCTTTGATTTCTCCTAACAACATAGAATGCGTCTTTCACCGCGCTACAGAGACGCATCTAGACCTGTCTATGGTCGTGTTCTCCATCGTGAACCGCTCGCAGCTCTAATGGACAGAAATCGGGCTATGGAGGATTATTCACGTGGCTACGGTGCAGAAGGCTCAAATTCAAAAATCAGCCAATCAGAACCACGGCGTCGAATACAGTTCCGATTTGCCGGTTATGGGCCAGGAATCAGTGGCGGAAATTCGCAAAATTTACTCACAGCTCATCATGGAAGCTTTCAGAAATTAAAGGAGCTAATATGGACTGAACGAGCTAGAGAGCTGGCATCACAGCGAAAAGCAGAAGAATTAGCTGCTCGTGCTGCAGTCTTGAAAGAAATCGCCAATGGACAAAAGTGAGTCAGTCATGGATCCTTTTTATTTACATGCATAAATGTTCCTCGAATTGTCCCTTATTTGAAACTGTTTAATTTTGTTTGTTTGTTTGTAACTCATTTCAACAGTTTCACATTGCGCCGACAAATGCAGCGACACAACTCACCACTTACCGATGAAAATCGCAATCCAGATACGGAATTGTCATCCAGTTCCGTTGTTGCATTGCCCAACGGTCAAAAACAATCTTCGAGTAATCCTTCAATATTCTCACCGAGACACGCAGGCGACGAGAACAGCAACAGTGGTGCACACTCAACATTACGATCCGGTGGAGTAATGGTACCGGCCGGTTCATCTATTGGACATCTTAGAACTTATGGTTATAGACAGCCGGGCGCATCGATTTTTCGGGAAAGGAATCGAGCATTATATCGGCAGGTATGTAGACATTAAATCGATTTTGTTTTTTCTAAAAGTAAATTCTGTCCTGTTTCCTAAATATTTTCGCAAAAACTTCGTTACGTTCCGGATAAAAAATGGAAAAAAATCAAACTAATCTGTTCGTGAGGTTCTAATGATCCTTTAACCATAAATATTCCTATCCCACCTACTCAAATAGACCAACAAAAGTTCAATCTCAAATATGTTTGACGCAATTTAAAACCACTAACTACACAAATTACAGATGAAAGATTGAAAACCTTCAACTTTTAGACTAGCTTTTGTTTGAAATACATAAAAACCCGAAATGACAATCGACAAACGATTTTTTTACTGGCCAGTTTTTTAGCCAAATTGAAGGCTACTATATTTTCCTTCCGGTTTGTGGTGATCAACAGGCAAAACAACCAAACAGTTGTAAAAAATAAGGTCAATAGGCCACAAATTTATATGAAAGGTGTGCAAAAGGTCGTGGAAGGGCAACAAAAAAAACATGGACACTTAAGAAACAGGGATTCTAGAAAATTACTATGAAAGTATGAAAAAACATTATTAGTGCCGACAAAGAAAATCAAGGGAGCCTAAAAAAAAAACGTGAGAATTCATAAATAATCATTGAAACCAAAAAAAATATTAGTAGGTCTAGAAAACAATCATGAAAGTCTAGAAAAAATTACAAGTGTATGGAAAATATCAAAGGAGTCTAGAAAAAAACATGAGTAATTGAAAAAACTCTAGCGCATTAGAACCGCTATAAAACTGATTTTCGAAGATATTGTGTTTGTGGGACCAAAAAATAATGAGAGACGTAATGCCCTGTTTGTAATATCATATCAACTATTTCTTCATTCTCAAGCTACCAACCGAAAAATGTTCAAAACTCAGCAAATTTAAACATTGGTTCCTTATTTTTATTGCCAATACTTTGCATATGACTATATAATGAAAGTATTTGCCGGTGCAATTTACGAAAATGTCTGGTGCTGGAAACCCTATGTTAGCAGCATAGCCAAAATTATATCAAATCTGATTCACGTTGAATTAAACTCACCCGGTGAATCACATTTCGATTGAATGACTGCGCTGGAAGTTATAGGGGTGAAAAGAATTTAAGAGTTACCACCCTCAAAACTTCAAATTTTTGAAACATTAATAATTGATGTTAATGGTCATTGCAGAATAATTCCCATTTGAAAATTTAATGACAAAATCGCTTAGTAAAGAAATACATAAAAGTTGTAAAAATAGCCATAGCTGGCAGTCCTTTAATGATACTTTTACGAAATTTCTATAAAATTTGGCTAACAACAAGGTCTATTTATCCGATCTAAAATTATAGGGAAACAAGCTTAGTTTTGCTGAGCAAAATTATGATGTTAAATTACCATACCTGCAACTCCATTCAAATTTCACAACCAAAATTCTACCAAATATGTCTTAGAGTAAGTAACAAATAATGTGTGAACTTCATCAAAAATTTGTTGGCTGAATCGGAGGTTCTAGGCTAACAGTTTTTTTCCGCAGTGAAATTTCAAGATGGAACCACTACCACAGGGTTGCCTGCATTTCAAAATCACTTCGATCAGACTTGGTTCTAGTTAATACCAACATACAAGAATGTGGCTTGTGGATTCGGCGCCAGCCTCAGTGTGTTCCAGCTAAAAGGAAGGGACAAGACAAGGACTTGTATTGTCGCCAAAAAAGAGGTGGCAGCAATCTTGATTCCGCAGCATTGTGATGGGGACACAACCACAGTGTGTTTGGAGAGGAGGATTGCTGGTAGCGGCACGAAGCTGTGCCTGCTGGCGGCGGTCTATCTACCATACGACGTGGATCCCATCACACCCGGACTGAGAAGATTGGCAGAAGCGGCTATGACAACTGATGCTGTTATTGGCTGTGATGCAAATGCTCACCATGAAATATGGGGAAGCACCAACATAAACGAAAGAAGCAGGTGTTTGCTAGAATTTCTAACGTCAACCAACCTCAACATCCTCAACATAGGTAGCAAACCTACATTTATCACTAGAAACAGGGCTGAGGTAATTGATATTACCCTGGTAACTCCAAGCATAATGGAAAGTGTCCACAGCTGGCAGGTTTCTAACCTGCCATCGCTCTCGGACCATCAGTGGCTATACTGGAATATCGGCTGTTCTGTTATCTCACCTAAAAAAGTACGGAACCCGAGAACAGCACAATGGGAAGTTTACTCAAGCAAAACAAATAGACACCTCAGGACACTAGACGATCTGGATCTTTCGAGTCCAGGACGACTTAACGAGCAGGTGAGCCGATTAACGGAAATCTTAGTGTCAGATTTCAAAGACGTGTGTCCGGAAAAGCCCGTTAGGAGGAACGCTACCTTATGGTGGAATGGTGAACTAACAGAGGCTAGAGGTCGCACACGAAGGGCGTTTGACAACGCAAGGCGGTTCGGAAACGTTGAAGACTGGGATCGATACAAGCAGGAGCTGTCGCTCTGCAAAAAGAAGATAAGACGAGAGAACATTGAAGGAGGAACAGAGGCTGCCATAATCAGGAAGGTCCTAAGCGCAACCCCCGGCGTACCTACGCTTTCGCGAAGGGAAAACGGGGATTGGGTGGAGGACCGGAAAGAGTGCCTGGATATGCTAATGGAAACTCACTTTCCAGAATCAGCTTGCGCGGCACCGCGGTGTGACGTACTTCGAGGTACCCACCGGGTGTCTGAGCGGCTGATTAAGGAAGTAGTTGATGAGGTTAAGATCGAATGGGCTATTGGCACATTCCGACCTTACAAAGCTACAGGGATTGATGAGATATCACCCATCATGCTTCAAAAAGCAGATAAAACCACCATTCCCATTCTGCAGCGTATTTTTACCGCATGCCTCCGCCTCGGGGTAGTACTCGAGCAATGGACAAAAGCTAGGGTGGTCTTCATTCCAAAACCTGGTAGGTTGAATCATCATTACGTGAAGGACTTTAGACCAATCAGCTTAACATCGTTTCTGCTCAAAACACTAAAGAGGCTTGTTGATCTGCACATCAAAAGCTCGATTGATGTTGCGAGACTCTGTGTTGATCAACACGCGTATCTAGCGGGCAGATCAGTAGATACGGCATTACACAAAGTTGTCGGTACAATAGAAAAATCCTTACGGCAGAAGGAATTCACGTTGGCAGCCTTCTTAGACATTGAGAGGGCCTTCAATGATGTCACTGTCACGAGTATCATCGATGCCTTGGTTCGATATGGAGTGGATAAAACTCTGGCGACCTGGGCATCGGACTTACTCAAGAGCAGGCGGATTGAGGCTTCCTTTTTGGAGGCCAAAGCGGAAAGATTAGTCGGAACCGGAACACCAGGATTATATCTCCCCTTTTCTGGATCCTGACAGTCAACGAAATACTGGAGAATTTAAGGCCCAGTGGCTTTGAGGTAGTGGCGTATGTCGATGACATTGTGGTACTTGTGAGAGGTGCGCTCCCACAAACTTTGTCGGACCTGATGCAATCGGCGCTGGACCATGTCCAGACCTGGGCCAGAAAAGTTGGTTTTAGGGCAAACCCGACAAAAACCGAACTTGTACTCTTCACAAGGAAACACAGGGCACCGGTTATTGCCACGCCTAACCTCAACGGTATAACATTGGAACTTGCTGATAGTGTTAAATATTTGGGCCTTATACTAGACGGGAAACTGAACTGGGGGGCTAACGTGAAGCACAGAATTGGTAAAGCTCGCGCAGCACTTTTCGCGTGCCGGTCCGCCTACTCCAATACCTGGGGTCTTAAACCTAGGGCGGCCTATTACATATTTACATGTGTGGTGAGGCCAATT
>OZ022267.1:11959250-12065917 GCA_963978885.1 Nemotelus pantherinus | reverse complement strand
ACATCATATTGTTTCTATGAATAATTTTTCTGTTCTTTGTTTTAGTCCGCTATACGCATAAAAATTTATTTTGAATTTTATTTTTTAGTTAGAAATTTATTGGTTGCTTGCCTATACTTTTTTTTTTTGAAATGTTGCAAAAC
The DNA here is from genome assembly GCA_963978885.1 of Nemotelus pantherinus. NCBI lineage: Eukaryota > Metazoa > Arthropoda > Insecta > Diptera > Stratiomyidae > Nemotelus > Nemotelus pantherinus. The sequence goes on along the minus strand of OZ022267.1, from coordinate 12,065,774 downwards.
ACTGCAAATACAATTGTTTGTTGTGCCGTGATGTGTTGTCTTAGCTTCATTCAGTTCAGTTGAATGTTATTTGTCTGCGGAATCTGGTGAATCATGATGTTTGATTTTTTTTTATTCCTTTGTTTCTATTTTACTAGCTGTTGGCTATAAGACTAATTGTATTTGTTTATGTACAAAATGATTTTTTCATATGCAATTTTTTTCACACACGTTTTCCATGAGTTCTATGTATAAAATTTTTTTGTTTTTATTGAATTCTTAATATCATAGATATTACTGAGATTCATACATTTGTTTTTGTTTCTTGTTTTTTTTTTAAATTTGTATTTTGCATACTATTCTTTCTATTTCATTTTGTCGAAATTTCGTTTGGTTGATTTCTATATTAGGTTTCTCTTTTTCGGTATTAAACTCCACATACTTTCAAGAGGGAGGATATGTATATGTAAAAAAATCAGGAGATTTAGTGGTGACATACAATTTCGCATTTTTCCATATATCTTATCAAATGCGATCATTTTGTTGTCAAAAGTTTTTGGTGGTGGCAAGATCATACAATATGGAAAGTATAGTCTTTCAGTTTTTTAAGCATTTCAATACCGGCTGAGCACAGTCGTATTTTTGTCGAATATGTTTTGACTATTTCACAGACGTTAATTTTTTTTGTTTAACGAAAAGAAAAATCCAACTATCTAAAGAATTTATGTAAAATTACGATCGAAATATTCGAATGATAATTTCAATTCACAACTGGTTGGATCCGGATTTCGATTATTTAATTTACTGATCGTAATATTGGTGGAGGCCACATGAAACGGAAAGAATATTTTGCCAAGGATACACATGCTCCAAATTGCAGTTTTTTTTTTTTCGTCTTATTGTATTTTTTTAAAAAACCAATAAAAATTCTATCGCGGAAAATTATTAATACTTTATGGACTGAACTTTCGTTGTTTTTTTGTCACTTTCAATGGAAATCGGATTATGATGCATACACACACACACGAGTAAATTTATATATATAGTTGTGGCCGGAAAGTTCGTTGTTGCAGTAATCGATTCTAGGAAAAATTCAGCGGATATGAAGAATGTGCATTTCAACAATGACAAGATGGCGTATCGAACAAGATCCTGGCGTTCGTAGAATGCTAAAGCAAGGCTCTTAATGTCAAGTCCAGGAGGAGCAGGGAGAATAAAGGCAAGTGCACTCTTCAAGCCTTAGCCTCCAGAATAATATCCAGCAGAACAAGCCTCAGCCTCCAAAATAATTTCGAGCAGTCCAAGCCTCAGCCTCCAGAATTACTAAGGGAAATGATGGTAACGTTTAGTTACCGATTCGAGTAAAAATTAACTGGGCAATAAACTAATTCAAACACTTTAAGTCACCAAGAACGGATGGGATCATCACGGCTCTGCTACAAATATCCACAGAGAAACTGAAAACCACATTCTATTGAACTGAAAACCACATTCTATCTCACCTGGAACAGTTTATCTAAACAAAACGACTCTGAGGGCCGCTAGAGCACTGTGAACGACAAATCAAATGCTTGGACGCAATTAGGGACTATCTCCAAAGCATAAACTCTTGGCATAGAAAGAAATAGGAAGACCTATAATACTATAAGGATCAGAAGTGTGCTGGATAAAAACGGCAGTCAAAAACGGCTGTTAACTGGCTCAGCAAGCTTTAAAGGATGGTCTGCTTGCTGATTGAAGCTGGTGTAGTCTAATGGGTAGAGCTCCACTGACTTCTAGCGTATGGGGTCTCTGGTCCCCTAAGAAGAGGACTACTATCTATCCAGCAGAATTATGTTATACTTTAGGCCACCCATACAATAAAGATGCGCAACACTAAAAGTATCATCACTAAGATCCTATCCGATAGCCAAGCGGTTCTCAATGCTATCAATTACGATCAAATAATCTAGAAGAGGCCCTAAGTGAAATAACTGATATGGGTCGCTCGTGATGAGGGGTATCAATTAAACGAGGGAGCTGATACAAAAGCTAGAAAAGAGGCTAAATCACCCTATATTAGGCGTGTTTTTTCGCTGCTCTATCCAGGAGAGAATAGAGTATATGCACCGATAGAGAGTGTAGCGCTAGCGAAACGAATATTAGCGTTGCTTGGCTCTGATCTTTCATCTATCTGGTACATTAGAGAAGTCTCATCCGGGGACATATCCAAGTTTGTATTATGGAGCCTTGATACTCTATAGGACATAGTGCTGAGAAGGCACATTAGACCCAAGAGATCGCTACAGTTCTAGGGGCCATTCGGGCCCCCATCCAGCCATTCATTCAAAGCGATATCGGACAAAAAGCTGTCTGAAAGAAACTATTCAACGAAAAACTTAATAGGGGGAAATTTTTAGGGCTTCATAAGGGGAAATTTCTAGGTCTTCATATGGGAAAATTTCTAGGTATCTTTGATTACAATTCAATTAAGTAAAACGTTTTTTTTTTAACTAGCTCGTATGCACTGCTATATGTTAGCCACAACCATATTTCATGCATATGTATATATGATATTTTACAATAACTTAACATAATCGATAATTGCTTAAATATGTTTTTCTGGCCATTTTGCATCATAGCATTTTTTCCCATATGTATGATGCTCGTGGTTTGAAGCCTTATATTTCGGATCTCCAAACTTTCATTGGATTAATATGAATACGTTAATTTGTCATGACTGAAGTACAATTTTTGTAACATTTTTAGCAATCATATTTTATAATTTTATCTCATTATAGGTAATACCCCATATTGACAGTCGTGTTTTATCGTTTAAAGTTATATTTCTCACATTCGGACACTATACGCACAGATTCACACTATTCTTTCAATGATCATAATAATCATTTCTTGATTAAGTCTTATTCAACATAAAAAAATTTTCACGTTTCTTCAGAGATTATGTACTATAAAATATTTTATGTTTTATATATATTTCTCTGGTTTTTCTTTTACCAAATATTGACACACAACCACCATCAGTGCTTATAATTATGTATCTGTTGTAATTTTCATCATCTCATTTCTATGGAAATCAGTTCTTAGAAAATGTTATCTCCTACACAGAAAGTGGCTGAAATGATGCACAATAATATATTAAGTCATTAAAATAATGACTTCAATGTTTCGGATGTTCAAAACTAAAGTGAATTAAATTTATTCGGAACTTTGATTCATGACATATAGTATCTATTAAGAGAAGACACAACCCTGATAGCATTTTCAACTTTATATATAATTTTTTTTTGGAAATTATATCTTGTGGCAGATAGCAGGAAAACTAGTTAATGGGAGAATGAATAATGAGAATCATTTTAAAATTATACATACGTATATGTTTATCTACCCGACGCTACTACACAAATAGATTTTATTATCATGACTTTCGCCTTGTTTGTTTCTTTTGTTTTTATTTTTGCACGGTTTGAAAACTCTTCATTTTCCTGATGTGTGGTTAATCAATTCAATTATTATGATGGTTCAATAATAATGAATCCTACGACTATATACAAAAATTTTTAGTCTATAGATTTTTTCCGGTGTTCAAATGGTATGTAATTGAGTTGCGCTCATGTTTGTGATTTCTAGACCGCGTCGTCTACAGCTAATTGATCGATTTGTTTCAGTTTTGTAACATGCACAGAAATTTTGATTGATATTTCATATAAAAGTAATAGACGAGCTTATATATTCGAAGTCGCTGTGTGCTAGAAATGTTTAAATTTCAAATGGATGTTTGACACACTACCAATGGACAAGCAACATATAAACCAAATGGCGTGCACAGATGAGTGGCAAAGGGGGACAATTGGGCGAACAAAAGCGGACTCCCTTTATTGCATAACTGTCTTTGAAACAAAAAAATTTCAACTTTATGTCTTCACAAAACTTCAATGAAAATTAAGGAAACTGTATGTGCCAAATTCTGGTGTTATCCCTCTCTAATTTCAGAATTCTGTGCACGCCTCTGACACACATTTAGAATCAAAAGTGAGTTTACACTTGCAAATTGAATGTTATATTGTAAATAAAAAAAAAAACAAGGACTTGAAACAAGAAAGGTGAACCTAGTTAAGGGATATATAAGTCTGTAGTTTATGCTTTCAAATAAGATAAACTTTATTAAGAATAAAAAATAAAATTAAAATAATATCGATTTTATAGGAAAAGCAACGGTTTATTGGTTTCTTTGAGACGTAGGTAAACATGATTCGTTTAAAGCATGTGATTGGTTGCAGATTTATGGTTGAGTAAGCATTGTAATTGGATCGTTTATTTCAGTGTTAAAGTTTATTAATAAAGTATTTATTAAGCACAAGATAAGCACAAGAAAATCAATATTAGATTTAAGAAAAGAAGGAAAAAGTCTGCGAGAATTTTGCGAAAACTGTTATAAAAGACATCACGATATGGTCAAAAAGATCGTGTACAAGTAAAAAATTCATTATACGGAAACAATTATTTACACATCTTTAAGGACAATCTTGTAAGCAGTGTTCATAGGTTAGATATCCCTAGATCATGGAGTTGCCGAACAAGGCAACGACTTAAAACATACCTCTTTGTGCGAGAATGGTTACTTTACCTCAGTCCGAAACAGTTGGGTCACCTTCCTCATTAACTGGACCTCAGCCCCATTGAAGATCTAAGGGCTTTTTTGAACAGACAGATTTCCAGCAAAAAAAGGACATTCATCCAGTGCAATCTCTAAAATATGCTTCTACATAGGGCAACAAGGGCAATCAAATCAGCTTGGAACTGGTGACAGTCGTTCACTGATTCCATTTGCTTTGTATAATTTTAGGTCATAAAGAAGACTAGATGATTTTATTTTTGGAGGAATATCAGCCACAAACATTGTAAGAAGTAAAAGATTGCGGATAAGAGCCTTGAGGAACCTCGGATGTGTGAGAGAGAGAGGAGGAAAAAAGAGCCAGTAAGGGACGGCTAGAAATTTAGGAAGAGAATCAGGAAAGAAAGGGACCGAAAATTCCGAAATCTTTAAGATCTTCTAATCTTTAAATCAAAAGCTTTAGAAAATTCCGCATATACCTATATTACATTAACTTACAGTTGGGAATCGAAGGCTGAGGTAACATAAATTGAAAACATCATAATACAGCTGATGTGCTTTTGGTGCTATTTTTACCGGAACATTACATCCACTGAGTTGTTAAGATAAAAAATTTCGCAAAAATTGAAAGTATACGGTGAATTATTTCGGCTACAATAAAATTAATAAGAATATACTGAAAACACATTCGTAACCACGCAGCGTGTTGCTTTCTAAACATATACAAATAAACAACACAAACTACACTCTCATTCAAGAAAATATACGACAATCATATTTTACACATAAACATATACTATATATATATATAACACGAATTGTCATCACGATATCATCATGCACCGTTGTGAAAATTGAGAATTTTTGGAGGATTATTTTGCCGTCGTAGTACTAGTAGCTCCCTATAGTAATGCAGTAACATTACCACTTCTTTCACAATCCATGAAGCAGCACATTGTGTTCACACAATTCTCCTACAATGCGTTTTATTCTCTAATAATTTCCATTACAGCTTGTATTCGTTCATTTATTTTCACATTTAGAAAATTATAGTACAATTCTACTTAATTTGCCTTAAATCTTTCGATTTTTCTTTAACTATTTTTATATAAAAACTTGCTTTCTTTTATCTCCGTTTTGTTTCCTGTAATAAAAATTTGGTAGGTGGTAGGTTGTTTTCGACTTTCATGTGTAAGGTTTTTTTTTTGTTTTTGAATTCTGTGATTTTCCTGGTTGTTGCAATGGTTCACCACACTAATAGATTTTTATGTATTTGTTATTTTTTTTATTTTTTCAATATTTTCTTTTAAAAGATGTTTTTAGAAAAATACATAAATAATTTTATGCTTTTACATATATTTTTTTTTAAGTTTACCTCATACTTTATTTTTGTTTCGAATTTGTTGTCTTATTTTGTATGTTTTTTTCGTTTACACATTTTCATTTTTATCATCATGATTGGAAAGTTTTTTTTTTTGTTGTTCCTCTCGAAGGAACAGTAAAAATTAGCAGGGACACAGAATTTCATTTTATTTTAAATTGCTAGTTCAAGTTTCCTTTGATCGTATTTACGTGATAAAAACAAGTTTTCGAAAATGAAAACGATTAAAATTGAAAGGACTGTTTATTATAATAACACACCGTAAAATTTCCACTATGGTTTTCTTTCTGACTTCATCATCATTATTTTCTTTTCTTCTTCGGTTTTTTTTTTGCTTCATAGTTTATGTTAACTCTGGCGGTTGCTATGTTTTTTTTTAACTATTGTATATAATTACTGGTATTATTGGATTTTTATTTTTGTTTATCTATACTTTTGTTCATTAAATTTCTACTTTAGTCTTTTTCTTTTATCATCAATGTTTCTCCACACTTATGCTGCTTCTTTTCATTATTATTTATTCGAAATAGTAAGTAATAATATTCACATACATTTATATATTTATGTTCATTTATATTTATTTATATATAAACAACGTAGGTAGTAAATGAGTAGAGATTAAATTTTTTCATGTTTCTTCCGACATGCTTTACATTTTATTTATAAGTATAGATAAATTATTTTCATGGTTGTTATTGTTATCATAATGTTGTTTGTTTTCTTTTGTTCTTTTTTTTCTTTCTTTCTTTCTCGTGCGACTTTGCATTGTGGATTTTATAATTCGATTCCATAGTACAAAGATCAAATTCTTATTTAAAAAAAAAAAGTTTTGTTGTTTTTGTTTTTGTCATAATTACTATTTTTTGAATTTTATTTTAATATGTATAATTATAATTATAGCATGATCTCACAATAATTAATATCCCAGTTTACAAAATTTATTTATTTATAATTAATAACTAAACCACTCACTTATATATCTCATTTTATCCTTCATTCGGGTGACATTATATTATGAACTTGTTCTAATTTAAATGCAAGCCTCTGCTTTTGCGAAAACTCATCTTCTTCTAATGTGACGGTCAATTGCTCGTTGTATTTTACAGCGTATGTGTAGAGCTCGTGGAGGGCACAGTTTGTATTAAATTCGGTAGTGTGTAGCTGAAAATAAATACAAAAAAAATATCGAATATGGTCAACAACAAAAAATTACCGAAAATATATTCGTCTATTTTCATTTGCTTGCGCATTCAGGGGAACTATCATTCAGATTGCAACTTCGGATTAAAGAGTGAAGAGGTTTTGATTGAAAAGCTTTCTTTAGACAATAAATTGGACAGAGTATTGCCGAATTGAAGTGCAGGGTTGCTAGGTTTTTTTTCAAGTTTGAGAATTATATTTCCTTCCAAATCGTTTTGGGCTGCCAGAGTTTTTCAATTCAAGGCAACAGTAACTCTCCATAGAGTTATCATTAGCAACAAATGAAATAGAAAATATTGTTCATCGAAATTGACACATCTGGCTCCTAGTGTATGGGATACCTGGTTCGAATCCAGATACGAACGTGTACTTTGAGTTAACCTAGTTATCTGATTAGGTACTACCTGAATCAAATCGCACGGACAAAATGAAGTGTGTGCTAACATAATTGCGAATGCTAATCATATAATCAAAGAGAAATAATGATGAGCTCAGACGATGGATATCATATCGAAATGCAACCATAAAAGGGGAAAAAAGCTTTATAAATCTCAAATGAGTAGTTATTGTAACATGCATGAATCCCCCCAGATTTCAAGCACGTTCTAAAATGTATTTGAAGCGGCGAGTCACACAACAAGAATCGGAAACAAAAACATACATTAAGGGAGCCAGGTAAAATAGCCAGCTAGTAATTTTTTTAAATAAACCGGCAAATCTCTGATATTATCAAGTTACAACAAAAATTCAAATGAGTTACAGGAGCAAAATACATTGTGCGCAGCTACGAAAAAAAATTCGAAGAGAAAACTACCGAACAGAATAGATCCTGATTATTGTTGGCACTTCAACTCCAATGACTTAGTTTATGTGAGATCCCAATTTAATCCCTATTTGGGATTATCCCAAATATACCAAGAGGGCAAAATTGGATTTCAGCTTAAACCAGTGCTGCCATATTAGGGAATTTAGGGATATTTTAAACCCTTCAGGGAGCAAACAGGCAACAAAAATATTCATTTTTCCCGAACGGATGTTTCAATAAATAATAATGTCTTGTCTATCTTTTCTGACATAAGAAAAGAAAAGGATGAGTGGGGGAAGGTTTCACCTCACCTTAAAAACTTTGCTTCATGTGACGTCAGTCTTACACATATAAAAATGCACATTTAAATAACCTGGTTTTTGAGAATGCCGAAAACAATTCCCGGAAATGACGTCAGTATGGCTACTAAGGGTAACTTTAGGGATATATAGAAATTGCCTGGGGTTAAGCCCCAGTGCCTATCTGGCAGCACTGGCTTAAACCCGACCAGATGGGCTTGCGACCGATGGCTATGTGTGAGTGCGCATATGAAATGTGTAGATGAAAGCAGCCCCTGGTCACGGACGGTATAACTTTCCACCATTAGCCCCTTCAATTTTCTCGCGCACAAAGCATGTTAAAGCTGCCTTTACGCCATTTCGACCTCATTGTCAAATTGGAGGAGAACTACTTGGATTTGACTCGATTTGACAATGAGTAGCTAAAAAATTACTACCATCCCCTTCAATATAAATCTTATGGGCATGTCCACTCCATTTCTACTACCTCACTGGATGAAAGTGACTTTTCAATATGGCGACTTTTGGTAAACGCTGTGCCAAGTGGTTCAACGTGACCTGAAATTCTTGACATGCCACATTTATGCAGTACAGTTTCTATGGGCGTGTAAGCTATTTCGCAAAAAAAAATTCTATAGATATACAGTGCCGAGAAGAAGTGATGCAAAAAGATGAAAATATACAAAATTTCGGCTTTGATAGCTTATTTGCGAACTCTCAAAAGTAATTGTGTCATTTTATCAGCGATTGCAGTCCATTGTTAGTTGTTTTCATCATTGAAAATAAATTTTCGAGGCGATATGAGGAAAACATTCGTAAAAGAAAGTAATTTCTGAATCCTCAAGTTAAGGTTTTCATTCATGTAATTTAACCAATATTCAGTCGATCAACATGAGAAAAGAGACTTCTTTAGATGAAAGAAAAATTATTCTTCGGCTTTATAACCAGGCCGTTCCATACAAGGAAACTGCATCCATCGTTAATAGACCCATTTCCACTGTTTGGAGGATAATAGACAGGTTCTGCAAAAATAAAAGCTTAGAAAATCAAAAGCGCTCAGGGAGGAAGAAAATATTATCAGGACGTGATATGCGAATAATCGAACGAGAAGTCAAGAAAGATCCTTTTATACCGGCGACGAAAATCAAAGCAACACTAAAATCTATTTATAAAATAAGATGTTAGCGTTCATGCAGTCAGAAATCATTTAAGGAAATTGGGTTACGTGTGTTGTATTCCACGAAAGAAATTCTTCGTTAGCGACATAAACCGTGAAAAAAGATTACATTTCGCCAAAGAACATTTGAATAAGGATGTCGAATTTTGGAAACGCGTCTTATTCACGAATGAAAGCAAGTTTAATGTGTTTTCTCACGATGGACGGGCAAAAGTGCGCAGAAAGCCTCTTACGGAGCTAGATACGAAAAATATGATAGGAACTGTGAAGCATGGTGGTGGTTCTATTTTGGTATGGGGATGTATGGCTTTCAATGGAGTTGGCGAACTTCATATAATAGAAGGAAAAACGATGGATCACAAAGTCTACATGCAGATTTTAAAGGATCGGCCAGCAGCAGCGTTCAAAAGTTGAATTTGGGAACAAACTACATATTCATGCAAGACAATGATCCTAAGCATACCGCCCACCAAACTCGAATGTGGATACTTTATAATATTGCAAATTGCTTAAAATGGCCCCCACGATCACCTGATCTCAATCCAATTGAGCATGTTTGGGAAGAACTGTCGCGTCGACTTGCAACACGTAACATCCACAGCAAATCCGCGCTTAAGGAAATAATAAAAGAAGAGGGGGAAAGGTATCTCAAGAATACTGCGCTAAGTTGGTTTCATCTATGCCAAGAAGGCTTCAAGCTGTCATAGATCGAAAAGGAATTCCTACTAAATATAAAGAACCATTGATTGCTATCAGTTACCCAATACAGTTTGTAGAATATGATCGAGGTTCAATTTTTGCATCACTTTTTCTCGGTAGCCAAAAATGAGTTGATTTACTTTTTAATTTTTTTCTTATAGAAAAGTTATTTTTTTTTATATCTAATCACTGTTTGGAAATATATTAATAGCAAGAAAATAACCAACGAAATTTTTATTCACTACCTTTAAAAATATGAAAAGTTTAACCCCAAGAATTTCTTGAATATGAGCTTTTGCATCACTTTTTCTCGGCACTGTATGCAATTCAAATTTGGGATAATCCACAATCGGGATTAAATTAGGATCTCGCATAAACTAAGTCCTAGCAAAATTGCAAAAAAAAAAACAGAAAGTAAAAGATGAACTGTACTTACCTTTTTCTTATATAAACTGATAGATACACAAAAAATAAAGAAAAACAACGCGGACGCCTACGAAAAAAAACCCTCACGAATGACTAAATCGAAACTCGTTCAATTCGTTATAAAAATGCTCAGTAGTAAAATCATCACATTCGATTACAAATCTGAGGAGCATGAAGTTGAAAAAAAGAAGTGTGATAGATGATTCAGCTCACACAATTCACACGACGCATTGTCTCCTCTGAATCGAGCTAGCCAAGGGATATGAAAGGTGAATGGGCTCGAAATATAGTGTTGGAATATAAACTGAAATAACTCAACGAAATAATGTAGTTTTGCTATGCCTTGCTTTTCGAACAAAAATTCATACAAATTGAGCAGTTTGCATCCTTCTTCTTCATAAAGACAAAAAAATCTTTTTAAAATAAAATCAAAATATCACAGTGAGAACCAGTTAAGTTCTTACAAATAATCAAAATAATCTGTGGAACCAACTGAAACAACTTTTTGTTAAATCGAAGAATTTAAATCAAAAACGTCATTTTTCAAATTTACTAGCGCAACTTTATCCTCTGCATGACTAGAATTGCAGATTAACCGTTACACGGCGATTCACGATGAGAACTGTTTGCATTTGAAGAGCACTAATGATCACTAAAAACTGTTGTTTTGTTTTTCATCTAAAAAATTTGTAAAGATGATCAGAAATAAGCACGAGATAACCAAGAAGTCTATCATAGGAGGGTGAATCACAGATGAACGGGATTTAAGTTCCTGAGCAACTAAGGTTGGCACAACAGGACCTGCGACACAGCGACCAGACACAGGGAACACCGCTCATTCTGGAGAACGTTTGGTTGGAATGCAGCCAGCCAATGTAACCAGAAGTGAAATTATTATGAAATTATTAATAAACATGAGCCTGGAGGAAGAAGTTCCATTCATTAGGGCCACAGTGACCCGTGGAGCAGTCGAAGCTACAGTCTGCAGCACTATGGGTCTGATTTGCAGTGCATCTTATGATTCAATGTCCCAACGGCAACCATCCGTGCAAGAAGGCAAGCTTACTGGTGGAACGATGAAAACGCTGAGCTGAACTCATTAGCGTGCACGCGCTAACGATGGACTGCTGCACTTGGAAATGCCAACGGATGTGTTTCTCGTGGGTTACACTGACGATGTAGCAGCAGTAATTACTTCTAAATAAGTGATAAGGCTTTGAGAGTCGTCGGCTCGCTAAGCAGGTTAATGGCTAACATCGGTGGCCCCGGCGGAATGAGACGGAAGCTGCTGATGACAACAACTCCATCTTGCTGTACGGGGCGGAATTTTGGGCACTCCAAACGTAAAAATTTAGAGTGCGGATTGCCAGCGTCTAGTGTAGACGTGCCCTACGTATGACTAGTAGCTACCGCACGGGGGTAGTGGGAGTAATCCTGATAGATCTTTTTGCGCGAGAGCGCAGAGAACACACTCAAGCGCACGCACATACGAGAACTCTCAAACTTTGGCAACAATGTTGGTGTACAAACAACAAAGGTCGCTGGACGGCGAGATTGCTGACAGGTTAACTCAAAAGCACGGTGCGCGATCTTTCGTCCGAATCTGGACCCCACGCACTTGAAGTTAGCGCTCTACCCACTAGACTACACGAGCTTCAAACTGAACTGATCTTAACTGAAAACTATCCACAAAACTGGACGAGAAAGTGAAGGAGAAAGACGACAGAGCACGGGAGTATGCCCTCATTATACGAAAAATAGAAATTCAGAAGATGTCGAAGAAATTCAGAAGACGTGGAAATAATCTCGGGAGTCAAAGGACAAATCATGGAAACTAAAGAAAAATTAACGGAGTCAAGAATAAATCAAAAGGGGGCCAGAATAAATCAAGAGGGGTGCCAGAATAAATCAAGAGGGGTGCCAGAATAAATCAAAAGAGGGCCAGAATAAATCAAAATAGGGCCAGAATAAATCAGAAGGGGGCCAGAATAAATCAAAAGGGGGCCAGAATAAATCAAAAGGGGGCCAGAATAAATCAAAAGGGGGCCAGAATAAATCAAAAGGGGGCCAGAATAAATCAAAAGGGGGCCAGAATAAATCAAAAGGGGGCCAGAATAAATCAAAAGGGGGCCAGAATAAATCAAAAGGGGGCCAGAATAAATCAAAAGGGGGCCAGAATAAATCAAAAGGGGGCCAGAATAAATCAAAAGGGGGCCAGAATAAATCAAAAGGGGGCCAGAATAAATCAAAAGGGGGCCAGAATAAATCAAAAGGGGGCCAGAATAAATCAAAAGGGGGCCAGAATAAATCAAAAGGGGGCCAGAATAAATCAAAAGGGGGCCAGAATAAATCAAAAGGGGGCCAGAATAAATCAAAAGGGGGCCAGAATAAATCAAAAGGGGGCCAGAATAAATCAAAAGGGGGCCAGAATAAATCAAAAGGGGGCCAGAATAAATCAAAAGGGGGCCAGAATAAATCAAAAGGGGGCCAGAATAAATCAAAAGGGGGCCAGAATAAATCAAAAGGGGGCCAGAATAAATCAAAAGGGGGCCAGAATAAATCAAAAGGGGGCCAGAATAAATCAAAAGGGGGCCAGAATAAATCAAAAGGGGGCCAGAATAAATCAAAAGGGGGCCAGAATAAATCAAAAGGGGGCCAGAATAAATCAAAAGGGGGCCAGAATAAATCAAAAGGGGGCCAGAATAAATCAAAAGGGGGCCAGAATAAATCAAAAGGGGGCCAGAATAAATCAAAAGGGGGCCAGAATAAATCAAAAGGGGGCCAGAATAAATCAAAAGGGGGCCAGAATAAATCAAAAGGGGGCCAGAATATATCAAAAGAGGGCCAGAATATATCAAAAGGGGCCCAGCAAACCAAATGTATCGTAATTAATTCATAAAAGAGTCATATTTTACGAATGTTTTTGTCGTTAACGAGCTCGCAAATGAATCGAAACCGATTCATTGGTCCTACTAAAATGGCTATCCGAGAAGAATCATTTTTAACGACTCGTAAATGAGTTAGAAAAAATGTGGTTTTAGCGAGTATATATCGACCAGCAAAATAGGGGAAGAATCTATGTTAAATCTGCTACTGAGCCGCATAGGCCATAGGGCACATACACATGGCTTGCATTATTTATTGCGTTGGTCATCCTAAGCATTGGTGCGTATCGTTTTACGAACAGGCTCGATTTCGTATGAGGGATATGTCTGTTGACTGTCGAGAAACTATCGTTTTTAGCGAACGCTCACTAAATTGTTTGCTGGGGGGCCAGAATAAATCAAAAGGGGGCCAGAATAAATCAAAAGGGGGCCAGAATAAATCAAAAGGGGGCCAGAATAAATCAGAGGGATCAAGAATAAATTACGGTGACCACGAATATATCAGGGAGGGGAGGAGTGACTAAATCTCGAGTATCTAGGAAAAAAACTATGGTAGCTAAGAAAAAATCAGGGAGTTCAAGAAAAAATTCTGGGAGACTAGAAAAAATCTTATCAGTCTTGAAAAAAAATCATGGGAGCATAGAAAAAAATTAGATGGTATATAAAAATTTCGGGACCCTAAAAAAAATCCTGCGAGTCTAGGAAAATGGCATGAGAGCTTAGAAAAAATCAGAGGAGTCTAGAAAAAGTTCTGAGGAAAAATTCTAGATCATGTGAGATATGCCATATGCAGAACATGAGATATGCCATATGCAGAACATACTGTGAAATTCGTATGTGTGATTGGGTTAAAAAGAGACGGTAAATCGACGTTCTGAGTTGCGCTGCGCAATCGCTTGATTTAAATCCAATAGAAAATCTGTGGGATATAGTCAAGAGGTTACTGAAGCAGAGACAGATGGCTTTCAATCGCAGGCAGTTGTTGGAAATCAAAAAATCACATCGAGAACCTTATTTCGCCGATGCCCAAGATGATGTTCAATCGCAATCAAACAAAAGTGATACAGTACTAAGTATTGAAATTTATTTTATTTTTCTATTATGAGTAAGAGTTTAATTGTTAGCCACTGCAATAGACCGAACATAGGATAGTATTATTTTGTCGTTACATAAAAGAATGTGTAAGAAGACCGATTTGAATGAATTTGATTTTAAAATATAACAAACTTGTTATTTTTTTTCTTAAAAACTACCTTCTTGTATTGAGTTACTTCAGTTTTTCCAACCCTGTACCGTTTATTATTCACGACTAACTATATATATGTAGATATGAAACAAGATCCAAGCGCATGTGGACAATCATCTACAAGCTTCATAACGCGTAAAACGATCAACCTCAAATCATTTATGGCATCATATAAATTTCGCTTTTTTTTTTAGTTTTATTTATGAAGCTTAATGTACATATAGCCAAGCCATTAAGGTTTATAAATGACATTCAATGTTTTTGACAAACGCATATATACAAAAGTTGTGTCCCAAGAGTATCCGACCTGCGTTCATTGCTCCTCTGTCTAGATCGTTCTAGTCACATCGGAAGGGTCGGATCATCACAAAACCGCCGCGATGATACACCCAGCCGAAAACATTTATGAAACATATTCTTCCAATACATTCGCGCCAAATTTCAATCTATCCTGGTCACATATGTATATCCGGGAAGTTCATTCATCGTTCACCTGAATTGCAGCAGCCAAAATCAGAGCTACCACTCCAGAAGCTGTATATCTAATCCAAATAAATTGAGGGAACGTGTACGTGCAATCATTTACCATCCAGCTGCATTCAGTGGTTATACATACATGGACATCACATATTGGTTCTCAGACTTACAGAATTTTTTTTCTAAAGCTCCCAAAATGTTTTCTAGAATCTTTGGATGAATTTTTCGAGGCTGCTAGTAACTTTTTCTTAAGTCTTCGGACATTTTTAAGACTCCTAGGAGCCTAGGAAAAAATCATGGGAGCTTGGAAAAAAACTCAGAAATCTCGGAAAAATTCATGGGAGCGTAAAAAAGGCAAGGAGTTCTAGATAAAAATGCTAGCATGTTTAGAGAAAAAATATAAGAGTAATAGGAAAAAATCCTGGCAGCTTAGAAAAAATTAGGAAAACACTATCATGGACGACTCCACAAATAATAACTTTTCACATAAATTTACATTATTTGCCAGGATTTTCATGAGAAACGGAGCACTACATAGAGACAGACTTCCCACCATCTTTGATGTCCGCGAGAAAAACCAATAGCCAAACGGAAAGTTGAAATATGCGCAGTGGACTTTTCGAAATGTCCAGAAACGCCGGCCGCTGCGCATATTTCCGATCGGCTGTCGGTTCTTCTTAGATATCAAAGGGGACAGAAAGTTCGTATCTCTGTAGTTCTGCCGTTTCTCATGAAACTCTGGCAAAAAACGTAAATTTCTTTGAAAAATCATTTTTCGTGGTACAATTAGGTATATTTGCCCCACGAAAATTTATTATTTAATTATTATGTAAGTATGGCAGTGTGGACAGTGTCTATAATAATAATTATATAAGTATGACCGTCTACACTCATGTCTATAATTGTAGGTGGCTGGGCGGTGGTCGCGCATAGACACGTTTCGCCTATGGATTTTGATTAAATACATATGCAGCTTATGAATTGGTAGCTCTGATTGTAATTTTGACTGCTTTTCAGGCTAGCGATGAGTGAACTTCCCGGACTTGTTGAGCAGCCGGCGACGATTAAAACTTCTCGCGAATGTGACGGAAATATTTCCGAAATGTGTTCGGCCTGGTGTGAAGCCGGCGGCCCAGTGATTGTTTCATGAATCACTTATGGACCAGGTAGACCGCTACATTAAGATTTTTAAGAACTACATTCAACTATAACCTTAGAAGAATCAGTTTTGTGTCAATCGTTGTTTTTCCAGACACAGCCCAACATAAATTCGTAATACTCGATTAATCCTATGACTGTTGCTGTAAATCACAACGTGATTTCATGCTACCACCGTATGCTTTATAAAATTTTACTCATGAAAAAGTGCAACTAAAAAAAAAAACCATAAATAAACCTAATATATCAACTACTGCGCACATTAGAAATTCGATCAAGTCTAATGAAAATGATTGTCGTAGTTTTTTGCAGGAAAAATTTCAATGTCCACTGACATATTGAAAAATTCGACGACTATCGCAACAACCGTAAAAACTTCTCATTTCACCAAAGTGCAATTTCATTCATATGCCATTCATATCATTTCCCAACGTATATAAAAATCATGAAACTACTTACCCTTGACTCCTCTGCTAACATCGCATTCATATCTTGATCAGATATGGCCGGCATATCTCGAATGTCAGCATAATATCTCTCCACCCATCCACGATATGATGGTATATCCTTGGCATAGAGTAACTTGGAACTTGGCGAATCTTTACCTGTAGAATCGAAATGAAAAATTTGTATTACTAGGAATGTAATGAGCACATATATATTACCTAATCTATGATCGGATGTTGAGCACGAGTCCATAAATGTTTGAGCAACTACCGACAAACATGAGTCCACGATATTCGATTTGTGTATATCGAAAACAAAATTAGGATTCTTGATTAAATTCACCCAAAACCTATGTCGATAAATAAAATAATTCAATTGAATTTGCCTGCGCTCGAAAATATAATTCTTAAGCTTACCTTAGTGGAAGGCTATTGCTCTTCCAAGTATGCACGACTTCCGGATCTGTGATACCATGTAGTAAGGCCTGATCGTCCAGAAAATCAAACATATATTTAATAGCTAGTGGCAGTGCAGAGCCTCGATGTGCAGTACTAAAGATCGTTTCGAATAGATCGTCAACGAATTTTTGCAGAGTTCCCTTAGTGGCTAGAAGTCGTGTCAGGTAAATTTCTGACACCATTTTATTGACACGTTCACCTTCCTTTTGCATTTCGGTGTCATGATGCTTGACCAAGTGCCAGTATTTGAGACCGTTCTCATGAATATCATTGTTCAATGGGCTACCCGCACGACTGAATGTCGGCGAGGATGATGTGTATTTGGATAGATTCAATGTTTCGTACCTGTCGTGTTAAGGGAAGCGTTAGTTCTCATTTTCTAAACAATGACATAGAATAACATACTTATGAGATTTATCGTTCTTATCGGATAATATCGAGAAATTATAAATTGAACTTTGTTTGGGCACCAAACTGAGACAAGCACCATCCGGAACACGATAATGATATAATGTGTTGACTTTCTTCCATTCGCTTTCGAGTTTCGATGTTGAATCCTCATCATAGAGAATAACACGACCCGTATTTCCCGTTCGCCATTCTGTAACAAATTCAGGAAACCACATTCATAGCTTGCAAGTTAATTAATTGTATTGATTGTATCTCAAATCTTACCCAAATCCAAATCATCGCGACGAGGACGCTGACTTGACGGTATATTACGATATATTGTATCCAAGCATTTCTCTTTCACTTGTCCGATAGTATCGCAATCTAACACTTTAACTGGAACGTTTTCTGTGTTGGTCGGCATCATTTCGATATTATTACAAAATATCGGTTGTTGTGTTATGCTTGCATAAACTGTCATCGATTTGAATTCGATTAATTGCCGAATCAATTTCTCTTCGCTTAACGAATATCGAGCTTCGTGCGTGATAGCGTCAACCGGGCCCTTATCCACTTGACCCTTAACGGCACGGAACAGCATGTAGAGTGGTTCGCCCGCACATTCCTTGAGGAACTTATACAAGAGAAACGTGAACCATGCACTGAGCATTTTCTCAGCTACACTCTCCGTACGCCGCAGCAACAATTTCGGATGACTTTTACCTTCAATGCATTTCTCAATAAGCTCGGCTAGAAGTGTTTTCAAGATATCTGTACAGTATTCGAGTTTCGATTGAAGCGTAACCATAATTAAGGATGCAACGTTAACACGTTCACGCATCGAAAAATAACGATTGCTTTCCAGCGTACGAATGAATAGTAAGAGGAATGTTTTGTTCATGATCAGTTGACCGAATAGTCGTAAGCCTTTCTCTTTGCGTAGTAATTCAGGTCGTTCCCATTGCAGCACGATATGATCCTCATTATTTGGAAACAGAATTTTCATAGCGTACGTTCGATAATCGAGGAACGGTATGCCACCTGATGTCAGATCACCTGTCAAATCAGTCATTTCAGTTTGTAGCTCGGCAAATGCTTCTTTGCACTCGGCAGCGACGCGCAACTCCAAGATATCCATTTGCTCTTGCATGTTTTTCAGAACGCGGTTCGATTCGCTGGTCTTCTTTCTATAAGCAATTAGCAGCGCAACGAATATTAAAAAGATGATCACCACACCTGCAATATCAAATGATAGTAGCAATTGTATTTAAGTTCATTCAGAGATAAACATACCGGCTACCACAGCTACGAGGACATTTTTGCTCAAACTATGCATAATATTTGGGGAAACATAGCTTAGAACACCAATTTCGTAAATCAGCGACTGACCGACTTTAACAATTACAGCCGGAGCTCTAAGAAAAACAAAGAAAGGATACGATACAAACTTTTGTTTTTTCACAGGACTAAATATAATAATGCACAGCTTACTCATTCGAATCGGAAACTTCAACAGGTGGCCGGCAAGTAAGTTGCTGCCGGCTAAGTGACGTTATATTACATATTCCATTTCCGATTAGCACCATTACATCCGATTCTTTGCATGCACGATCGAGATTCTTGCCATTAATCGTTAGGTATTCGCTCTTATAATATTTCACGTTCTCCTCGAACGTTAAATAAACCGGATTCGGATAGAGTTCAAAGTAGTTTTTATGTTTGGCTGAGAGATTCTGAACGGCTGCTACGTTATCCATTTTGAAACCGTACTCAAGTAATTCCGGCTTGTCGGCATCGAGACTGCCACTGTCAGCATCAATAATGGGCGAATTGCAAATCATTTCCGTATTGGATAGAACCTCGCATTCGCTCAGGAACATTTTACCTTCGTAGTAGACATACATCCTAGGACTTTGGATGTATTCGAATTGATTGCCTGTAACTGAGATCTTAATGCCGCCGGCCGGTATCCCTTTGGGTACCTTAAGCTGACCACTTGGTCCAGACGTGACATAATCAATAGTTGGATCCTCAACGTATCGAAACAAGTGTTCATTGAATTCACGTACGCCATTATCGAAGTGCATCTTGAGCTTGCCTTCGCGTGGTCCTGGTGCTGGACTTGTCGTGCATAGTGCTTGATTTGTGTCCGTGCTTAAAATCTCACATGACAGTGTATTATCGATGAAAGCTAGCTTCCGACTGCCCGCATTCAAATATTTGCCCAAAATTGTAATCTGCGTTCCACCCGATACGGGCCCGAATTTCGGATTGAAATCCTCAATTTGCGGGTCAACAAACTCGAAATCGGTCTTCGATTCGCCTCGATAATCGGCAACTTGAACAACAATCCGACCCGACCGATATATCTGCACGCCCGGGCTATCCACATTGCAAACAATCTGCTTGGTATCAATATAAAGATGCTGATACGGCATACACGTGATACCGACAATCTTCACACCCGAATAAATATCGGAGAAATTTTTACCTAAATTTATACCGCGAATAGTAATATTCGTGCCGCCTTCCCACGGTCCGGTTTTCGGGAAGAACGAAAGAATTTCGGGATTCGGGCATATCTCGTTACGATTCAACCAATCAGTTTTGCCCTCCGATTGTTTACTGCACTGTTTCTCTACTTCACATGAATTTGTCGATGAGCACCAGCCACATTGATATTTTTCGGGAAGTGCAAGACACATACCACAACTATCAGACATATCACGACAACGATAGATAACCACTGCGAGAAAGATGACGGACGGAAAAAAAGGATAGTTACAGTAATTAAATTTCATTAATTAATAAAAAGGGGAAGATAAAGGGGAATTCGATTTTGCCTGAAAGAAAGAGACTACTTACCATGAATATTATGAGGATTATCCAATGGTTTCGATCCTCCCCAGATAACAGCAAATGTAGCGGTTAGATTAGGCGCTCGCGACGTGTAAACAAATTCCATCGGATCGCAGTAAATGGTATCAGCCAATAATTGAGCATTGAGGCTTGTCACACGTCCTTCGATATTGAATTGGCACACGAAACGTGTCTGCACGATGAATTGCCCGATGATGTGTACCTTGACCTTGATTGATTTTTTAGTTCCTGCCGCGACTAGGATTTCGCTACCTTCGCCAGTGGCATTGATCGTTGGACAAAAGCTAGGTCCTGACCGATAGCTTGGACCTATTCGACTGACACCAGTTACAAGGATATCATTTCGGCAATTCTCAGCGGTGTCGTGTGTACAACGATGCGCTTCCACGCACCAATCACATGGAAATTTCGATGATACACATCGTGTACAGCTCGAATGCGTCGAACAATCGAAGAAAGTGAAATTGGTCGACACCAGATCCGGGCCATTTTTCGTTCGAACTGACAGTTTGGCAGTAAAATGATCTACACATGGGAAGGGAGAGGAGCGGAAAGATGAAATCAAAACCTAAGGCAACTTAAATTTTTTTTTCTAATGGCACTTACGCTCGCCAGGTTCGATCTGAGGCAGCATATCTGTTCGCGGTGTGGTGCAATTGACTCCATTGCGCTTCTTTGTTGCTTCCGTGAACAGTGTCTTGTCAGCGGTCGTGAATGCACAAACTAAGTTTTCCTTCAGCTGAGGCAGATGGTCGATGATTAGCTCGAGCTGCAGTGAATTATAGGGGTGAGCTATGCTAAGTCTTGCTCTTCGATTAAATATTCTACTTACCGTCCTTGCAGTCGTTCTTTGCAA
The DNA here is from genome assembly GCA_963978885.1 of Nemotelus pantherinus. NCBI lineage: Eukaryota > Metazoa > Arthropoda > Insecta > Diptera > Stratiomyidae > Nemotelus > Nemotelus pantherinus. Next base: position 12,044,396 of record OZ022267.1, on the reverse strand, counting down.
CTGATTCGGAATGACACTTGTTATGGTTGTACATTTGCCCATTTTGTAGCTCACCCAATAGAGTGGATCGTTTTGGTCGTCCTGACAGTTTGACCGTAGACTGCACTTGTTCTCCAACGAGCACCAGCCGCAATACGGATCTTTGGCACCTAAACACTCGCCGCATGTTTTAAACAAGGAACAATCGTGAACTTTCACTTTCGAGATTCGTCGCTTCGACATGACGTACACATGCATTCGTTCATTATCAAAATGCATATCAGCATTTATGGGTGAATTTTCATCGATAACAATGTCAGCGTACTCGGCCGCCAAATTAGCTGACTCTACTACAACTTTCTTCAAATGACCCTCGTCTGTTCCGATGAAAACCACAGTATAGCCGCTGGTTCTGGTTGCGGCTACTGCGGTAAGAAGCGTGTTGAAAAGACTAACGGGAACAGCAGCAATCGGTTGCTCTCCCCCTAACGGAGAGTTCACATCTAGACCACAAAAATCCTCGCCAATCGTTTGTAATTTCTGCAATCGGCAAGGGCATTGATTAGAATCAGACGGCGGAAAAGTAAGTCCTACTTACCGTTGACACGCATGGCATGTTTGGCGAAATAAAGTCAAGACCACGCATACCACTTCCATTAAAGCAAGCCTTGATGTTTTGCATGAACTTTCGTCTAATCGTTTTCAGTGAATAAATGCATAGAGCAGACCTGTAAACGAGAGGACGAAGGTCCATGTGATTCTATTCTGTTTTTCAAATTAAAATCTATCGAGGCTTACTTGTTGGTCGCAACGCCGTCTATGCCTTCTGAGAAAACGGCATAGAGTACGTCGTCCTGTTCGGTAATTCCCAGGTTCTCAGCCAAATCAGAGCCGGGTTTGCCCAGATAAGCTGCTTGAACCAAATTATACTTTTTACCTCCCTGCGAATCACTAATACAATCGATGGGGATCTCCGTATATGAGTAGTAGTTGGAATCCTCTTGACAGATGCGCACCAGCTTACTGATGTATTCTTTAGAAGCAGGTTGGTTATTATGCTTAAGCTGTGTTGTCAAGAAGTACGAAAATTTTTCGGAATTGAAGCCGTAGATGTAATTGACCAGGTACGACTCACGAGCGTATGAGTTTATAAAGATTCTTGTGCCAGTCGTAACGGCGGACGAAGCAATTTGAAAAAGCCGATCGTTTTCCAAACTTCGTGATGCTACGGCTGGTATTTCGCTACGATATAGTGAATTTTTCGTGTATGTCACTCCCACATACATGACATTGGAAACGGGCGGTTGTGGCGGTCCGGGCGCAATAAATGCAACCGTCGATGAGTGTTCATCGTTTGCAACAACAGCATCTTGCACTTCCTTCTCAACAATGCTTGCATTCTGTAAATTTCGTATTGTACAGACACCCTGAAATAGTGATCCGCATACGATCAGGCGCGATGTGGCACGATCAATTAAAAGTGCTTTGTTCACGTTATCTTTGAGATGACGTTGCGTTTGCGAAGGACACTCATGCACGCGACAATCATCTGAATCGTTTTTTGGTCCCGTTAAAACGGCCGATTCAACACTGAGATCCGGTGATAGTTGATAGAGACGATTTATACCGCCAATAAATACCTGAAAGTTGGAATAATAATTGCTAGTAATTTACATATCATTTGCGAATAGCTTCTTCAATATTATTTGAAATTAATATTCTAGAAGTACCGAAAATATTTATTTATTTATTTATTTACCAAACAAGGTATAATAATAATACATATAAATGAAATAAATATAAAACATAAAAAAAACTAGACAAATTAAAAAAAAACAGGTTCAAAATAGGTATAAAATGCAAACAAATATAATATAATAAATAAATAAAGATTCGATAAATAAATACATAAAGCTAATTTACATGTAGGTCACAACATTAAATACGCAAAACGAAATTAATTATCTAATTAAACAATTATAAAAATAGTCCTAAGTCATAAGAAGATACTAGGCCGATAAACTAGGGAGGATAGGATAAGACAGCCTTGGTAACTCTATTTTGAAAGGACACTTTGGATATCGTGGGGGAAAAGTGTTGGCTCATACTGTTGAATATTTTGCAGCATCTGTTAATTGGCTCATTATCAGCATATGCGGTGCTATGCTTATATTCAACTAGCATTCGTCGGGATCTAGTGACTCTCAAGGGCTGATTAAGCACAAATCTTTCCTGTATATAGTCGACATTAACAGTGTCTCTAATGACATCGAAACTGAAACAGGCAGATAACATTAATCTTCTTGATGCAATAGGTAATAAGTTTAGAAGTCTAAGGCGAAATTCATACGACGGTAAATTGCTAAAATCACTTGGATAGTAAAGACCTCTAAGAGCGAATAGCAAGAATTGCTTCTGAATAGATTCAAATCTCTGGCTGTGAATTTCGAAAACTGGGTTCCAGATAATGCAAGCATACTCAAGAAGAGGGTGAACGAGCGCGGTGTATAGTGATTTTTTAACCCAAAGGTTCTGAAACTCCCTGGCGCGTCGCTTAATGAAGCCAAGTCGTTTACTTGCTTGAGAAATCATTTTGTCGTAATGAAAATTAAAGCGCAGGTTTTCATCCAGCACCACACCGAGGTCTAAAATATTGTCCACTCTACTAAGTGCCGTATTGCTTAAAAGGTACTTTTTCTAGAAAAGCTAATCACATGACATTTTGCGATGTTGAGAGGTAGGTTATTCACGCTGCACCAATGTTCGAGGGAATTTAGTTTTAATTGAAAAAAGCTGGCATCTGAAGGCGACTATATATTGGGTGTACAACTTCAACAACAACACAATGGGGTCAGTTTTATTGCAGAGCCTCTTCTTCCTAGCAACAGTCAGCCGCTTAGTCAAGAAACAAGCAATTAAAATTATCATCATCCCCCGAAAGGGAATAGGATAGGAAAGGAATCCCAAACCACAATCTCGACACATTTAAATTGAAATTAAATTATATAATAATTAAAAAGAAAACATAAATAGGATAAATGGAGAATAAAGAAAGTAAGATAGAGTTAGTTGATGTGAAGTTAGTGGAAAAGAAGAAAAATAAAAAAAAAACATGCAAAGAAGAAGAAGAAGAAGCTCTTTTATAATATAAAAAGATAAATTAAAGGATTTTTAAGAAGAAAACAAAACGAGAAAGACTGCTCCCAGACAGCAACGGAGTGCTGGTATTAGGGGTGCAAAAAGAAATGTTTATTAAATTTTTAAAAAAACTCAGCAATCAGGAAAAAAACTAGTAGTAAATAGTACGAGATTTACTTTACATGGCTCTAATGTGATTCTTCAGCAGCCTTTTAAAGACGGGAAAAGATCTAGCATTCTTCAAAGAGTTAGGTAAATTGTTAAAGATTTCCATAGCTAATCTAATAGGATCTTTATGTTTTCTATTCGTTCTAGAGATATCAAGCCTGAGATTATCTTTAAATATTGTGTGATAGCTGTGATAATCACAGTGTCTCATTGGAAATATGGAAGATTTTATATTGTTATTGAGTATTTTATATATTATCTTAGCTTTTTCCATAAATATAATATCCCTTACATTGAATTTATTTTTTTGTCTGTATAGTATATAACTTGGTGTCATTCTATCAAGTCCATGCACTGCCTTAACTATCCTATTGAGTATTCTATGAATTGAGTCAATATTCATCTCTGAAGTTTGACTTCAATATACCATAGGTAATCTTAGGCAGCACAAAAGAGTTGTAGATCATATTTTTCAGGTCTAAATCCAAGTAATATTTCATTCTGAACAACCTAACCCAGAAAACCAACTTAGATTTCACATTACTTATGTGAGGGGACCAAGATAACCTATCGTCAATAATTAGTCCTAAGTATTTAGATCTAGCCACTCTTTGTATCTCCTCTCCATGTATTCTGATGTTAAGGCAGATCTCACTCTTATTAATCTGCTTGAATACCATGTAACTAGTTTTAGAGGTATTGATTGTAAGCCTGTTTCCCAAAAGCCAGGACCCATAAACAATTAAATCATTATTTATTTGTCGCTCCAAAAGTTCAGCAGAGTTAGCAGAGAATAGTAAAAGGGTATCATCAGCATAAATAATATATTTTTCAGTAAGACCAGAGAAATATAAATTATAAATATAGAGTAAAAATAAAGTTGGTCCCAGAATTGACCCTTGAGCAACACCAATGTTAACTATTCGTTGCTTACTTATTACATCATTAAACCTAACCAGGATTTTTCTATCTTTTAGAAAACTATCAATTAACGCCAGTGCCAAGCCTCTTATTCCAAGTTCGCTTAGGTTTTCTAACAAAGTGATATGATTAACTGCATCAAAGGCCTTCGCTAAATCAATAAACAGTGCAGCCACATATTTATTCAAATCAAGTTCGCAATTAATAAATTGTAAGGCATCTGTTATTGCTGATGTTGTGTTACTTTTTTGTAAAAAACCATATTGGTGTGTATCAAATCCTACACTATTTTCTATAAACTTGACTAGTCTTTTGTTGATAATTTTTTCGAAAATTTTGCTAAACGAACTTGTTAAAGCGATTGGCCTGTAATTAGAAGGATCTAAATCGTCACCTGATTTATGAATAGGAACAATCATGGTATCTTTCAGCTCTGTAGGGAATTCACCTTTGCTAATGTGATTGTTAATGATTGCAGAAATATAAGGTGAAATCTGAGTAGCGACTAATTTCAAGTTTTCGGAAGTTATTCCATCAGTTCCAGGTGAAGAATTCTTCAATGAGCTAATTATGGCAAATACTTCATCAACGTCAGTAGGCTCGAAAAAAAGAGACTTTGAGTTCAACGGAATGTTCTGCCTTTCAAAATTGTCAACGTTAAACTTCACTTTTAAGTCCTCAGTAAGTTTTTCACCTATAGAGCTGAAATGATCAACGAGATTATCGGCAGAGATGAGAGAGTTAGATTTGTTTATCTTATTGCCTAGCAAGAGTTCTTGGTTGATGAATTTCCAAACTCTCCTAACGTCACCCTCAGCAGAAATAAGTTGTCTTCTAACATAGTCTTTCTTAGCAATTCTGCTCATGGAACATACTCTATTCTTCAGGGATCTGTATTCAGAAGTAAGATTGGCATCACTTGGATTCATTTTCATTCTTTTATATAACATTTTCTTTTTATTCATTTCCTTAATTAAATCTTTCGTAATCCTCTCCTAACTCTGATTTCCTTAATAGTTGAAGCCGATTGTTTTGCATCTCGAATAATAGTAATTATGTTTATAAAAGAAATTTCACCATGCGTTTCATTAAGCTTCTTCAGCACCAAATCAACATATAGTCGTTTACCTAAAACTGAAATTTTCTTTTTAACTATAGGTTGCAATTGCTTTTTAATACCAGATGCTGTTATATACAAAGTATGATGATCTAAATCTGGCCATTCTGAGTATTCTACTTTAAAAGCAACAGATTGAGTGTTGACAGTAGTCAACATCTTTACATCATCAGATAGGACCTATCTTTTTGAAGCACTTTTTTTTCAGGTATATACGAAAAATTCCTAGAATATTAGTTGAAGGAGCCATTACGTTAAGCACTTTGAACATTCCTTGCATGTACTGTATGACCCACAATAAAAGTTTTTTCTACATCTTATCGGTTTTGAGAAATAGGAAAATTTCAGGGGTGTCCTATCATTTTGATGCGGAGTGTACTCACCGTTCTTAGCTCTAGGCGATGACCTGCATTCTAGGCGAACTTAATGCCTTTTTGGCAGCATGAGCTACTGCTGCATGCATATTTCAGCAGCCTAAAAGGCTTGCTAGGAATAAGAATTTCAAGTGAGCATAAAATCACAGCTGCGATTTGCTAACATTAAATATGTGTGTGATGCGCTAATTTATGTAAAGTGAGCTGAAGATAGTGTTTCTTGACGATAGAAAAGGACTAAGTGATAGTGAGTGGTTTCGATTAAATGAATGGCGCAGCTCAGTGAGTGACTCTTTTTGATTGACTTATCTCCAGAGTACATCTGTCGAGGCGTTTCAGCATTATCGGTCTCTGCGTGCAGTAGCTAAAAGGACTGTTGAAGAAGCGAAACGTGGTTATTTCGCCCATATTGAAGCGAGTCTTTCCTCAGATAACTCGAAACCTTTCTGGTCGTATGTCCGTTCCCTAAAAACTAGCAAGCGGTTTCCTGACACTTTTTTTCTTGAGGAAACTTCAGCTTCTATCCCTCAAGAAACTTGTGATTTATTTGTTAAGTACTTTGCTTCTTCATTTTCCTCTCCTAATTTTACTTCAGGGAGTTCAGCTGCGGCTGTGTTTTCTCAGGATAATTTTGTGATGACCAATCCTCTGGAGGTTGAAATTCTAATATCCTCGTTGGATCACTCAGCAAGCAGCGGCCCAGATGGCATTCCTAATGTGTTTGTTCAGTCTCTTGCATCTTCCTTATGTGTACCTTTGTCTATATTATTGAATTTGAATTTGAATTTTTTGGAAAGCTGCCAATGTTTTTCCGATTTTAAAAACGAGAGACAATGGCAACTACCGTCCTATATCCCTCCTGACCTGCTTTCCGAAGTCGCTTGAGCGGATTGTTCATGACAGAATTCATGGTGCTTTTAGTCATTTATTTTCTGTAGAGCAACATGGTTTCATCAAGGGACGTTCAACGACTACGAATTTAGTGGAATTCACTAACTTCGTCGCGTGTACTTTGGACAATGGTCTTCAAGCTGATGTGATTTACACTGACTTCGCGAAAGCATTTGACAGGGTAAATCACACAGTGCTGTTAGATAAGATCTGTCATTTTGGTGTTTCCAGTTCCCTTACATTTTGGCTTTCTTCCTACATCCATGATCGCGTTTGCCGTGTTGTGTTTAATGGTTGTTCTTCCTCCCCTTTCTTTCCTACTTCTGACGTTCCCCAAGGTTCCATACTTGGCCCCCTTCTTTTCACGTTGTTTATCAATTGTAACTTTCAGTCTGACTCTCTGTTGTATGCTGATGACCTTAAAATTTCCGTGCTGTCGCTGCCAAAAATGATTGTTGTAAGTTACAATCGGATCTTTTCGTTTTAAATGATTGGTGCTCTGTGAACTCCCTTGCTCTTCATGTTTCCAAGTGCTTCGTGATGTCTTTTTCCAATAAGCCTAATCTCATTTCCTTTGATTATTTTTTGTGTGATAGTCTTTTGAAGCATGTAGATCAACATAAAGACCTCGGCATCATCTTTGATCCGAAGTTAAAATTTGATCTGCATGTTTCTTTTGTGGTTGCTAAGTCTTCAAAAGTAGCTAGTTTCGTTCTGCGCTGCTCTCGCTTTGCGACCAATATCAACACATGTGTTCGTCTTTTTATTTCTCTTGTGCGTAGCATTGTTGAATATTGTTCCCAAGTGTGGTCTCCTCGTTTCGTGTACCTGTCTAATGCTGTTGAATCCGTTCAGCGTAAGTTTACTCGCTGCCTTTTGTTCAAGTTTAATGTTGCTTATCGTCCTTATGATGACCGTATGCTTTACTTAAGGGGGCAGGATGGTTTCCGACTTAAACAAAAAAAAATTTTCAATAATTTTTTTATATGAAAGTACAACATCTCAGGAATATCCTTTGAAAATTTCGAGGCGATCGGACTAAAACTCGCAGAGATACCGGTTATTTTATGATCGTGTTGCCAGGTATATTTCCAAGAGCAACCGAAATAGTCTAGCTCGTAACTCCGAACTACATTTTTGAAGTCGGTGCGTAACATAACTCAAAAAGTAATGCACCGATCTCAATGAACTTTGCCGGACATCTTTAATATGATAAATACTCGCGGATGAACGATCGTTTTTTTTTCAAAAAATTTTTTTACTATTTTTTACAGGCAATCAAAGGCTGATTTTTTATGTGAAAATGGTACCTCCAAATTAAAAACCGTACCAAAAATCGGAAATCGCATATTTTTCAATAAAGTTTCGTTCATCCGCGAAAAAAACTAATGTATTAGGTAAATCACTTCGATTTTTTGATTTGAGATAACACTGTCAGGCCAGGTTTTACGCACCGCACGACGCCTTTTTTTCAAAGCGCCTTTGATCTACTGCCACCACGGGATAACTAATTCATATTTTTTTATACAATAATTCCTACATACTCTCAAAATATAGTTCTTTAATGTGTTATAAAAAATTAGTAATTATTTTCACTCAAAGCTGAGAAAAAAAATCGCAAAAATCGGCTTTTCTTCGGCCTCGGAAACCATCTTGCCCCCTTAAGGGGGAAAATACATGTAACTGCTAAAAAAAAATCGAGTTTTTTTATTGCATCAAAATGTTTGAAATGCTCTTAAAATATACCAAAAAAAGTTTTGAAGCGATATTCGTATTAGTTCTCGAGTTATAGTCAGTTATAGGCAGCGCGGCGTTCCCCAGGTCGGTGGAGCTTTAAAACTTTATGCTTGAGTTACAATCAATGCAACCAACATTTGCTGCCAAGTTTTGTTGGTGGAACGAGTTACAATCAATGCAACACAACATTTACTGTCATCTGTCACTGGCTATATTAAAGAAATCGCTGTTCGATAATTTGGATCCTTTAAAGTCTCGGAAAGAGATATCAGTGAATATTTTATCCTCTAAAAGCTGCGGAGTATAAAGCAAAAAAGAGACAAAAAAATACAAATTCTGATTGTCATTTACATATGACAGTTCCGATTTCCCGAACGCTCATAGGAACAGGTGGAATTGGGTATTTTGTTGCCATGCCAAGTTTGAGGTATGAGCAAACTCTGCTGCGCAGCAAAGTTGTGTTGCATCATTGTAACTGCTCTCATACGTTCTCATGGGTTCAAACTCATTTTGTTGTGCAACAAATGTTGGTTGCATTGATTGTAACTCTAGCTTTTAACGCGTTTTTCTCAAAGACGTACTTTTTCAACTGCCGTACAAAATATCTCACAAAATATTGAACCGATCCAGCTCAAATTTATACCACATCTCCAAAGAGTATTATCTCCTCGTTGAACCTAAATGTTATTGAAATTTCAGAAAAATAATGTGTTTATTAATGTTTAAAGCGTGATTTTTTTGAAAAATAATCGATTTTTATGTTTAATCTAAAATTAATGTAAAAATTTAATTTTTTTTAATAAATTTTATTGGTTCACCTATGAATTATATATTTCATAAGCATATTTTTTTCTCTCTGAATGTTGCAAGTTCCCCGAAAAAGGCGTTAAGCTGTACGAGGCAGTTTTTGATGTGTTTTTTTTATTCGCTCGCATCGCCGCCATTTTGTGTTGAAAAATTATTAAACAAATATTTTCATTTACTGTGAGACATGTACTTTAAGGATTTAATATTAAAAATTTTCTGAATGAACAATATATATATATTTTAAATCAATCTGAAATTAGCAATTTTTTTTCGATTTTACATGTATTTCCGCCCTTAAATCTCCATTTGCTGAGTACCCGCAGAGTATTCCTTGATGAATGTCTTCTTTACAAGCTTTATCATGGCTTACTCTCCTCCAATATTCGCGTGTGTCATTTCTTACGTGTATCTGATCGCCCGGTTAGAACTCAATCGCTTTTCCTTACTCCTTTTGCGCGTACTCTTGTGTATTTTTACTCACCTATACCTAGGATACTTAGAAGCCATGATGAGCATCAGTTTAGTTCTTCGTCCATGTCTTTTCTTTCTTTTAAAAAACATGTTATTGATATGTTAACGTAGTCTCTTAGTTATTTTTATTGTGCATTTTTCTCTTTACTTTTTTTTCAATTTTTTTTTTATTATTATTTTTATTCCTGTTTTGCTTTATATTAATGATTTTTCGATTATTTTTTGTATCTCATTTTATAATTGGATTTTCTGTTAAATGAGATTTGACAAATAAATAAATAAATAAATAAATAAGTACAGCATAATCTGGTGCGATTGATGCTTTTAAAATTGCATGAATTGCAGAAGAATTTTGTTGCTGTAACTATCTGCCCAAAGCCCAATATCACAATTATTCAAATAATTACTTTAAAAAAAAATTAAAATCAACCGTGTAGTAAGTAAAACAACACCATGTTGTTATTTTTTTTTGAAAATAAGAAACTAAAATGTACTTACCCGACCCGTTATTGAGTCCACAACCAAATGATTTAGTTTCGTATCAAATTCCGTCTGCTGTGTAATTATATTGCTAAGATTTTGAGTGATTTTTGTGAAGTGGGCTGTATTGCTATCGATACCGCCACCACTCCCATTACTACTACTGCTGGCTACATGCTGATCGATTGCTGTCAGCAACAGTATGCTAAATAAAATCCTCATTTTTTACGACATATGACCTGAAATCAGTACAAATGAAAATTCAGTTAGTTATTTGGTATAAATGCATGCAATAACACATGATAAAAAAAACGATGACAATTTAGAATAATTGTGGAGGAGGTAAGAGAAACAAGCAAGTAACATATTGGTAATTAGAAAACACGCATCAAAAGGGGGAGAAGTCATTTGAAATCGCACCCTAGCCGATTTGTATGGGGGTGGTGTGAGACGATGGTAAAATAACATATATTAGAGCAAAAACGAAAAGAAATAAGAACACTTGCATTACAGAACTATGAGTAAAATACTGCATACGAAATAAAAATATAAACAAGAGAAAACATGGATAGAAGGAGCTAAATTACAAAGTCGATAATAGTACTTTAAATACGCCTGGGATGAAATGAACAGTGAAATACAACGCACAAACAAATAGAACAGTGGGTTGGGATCGTCACGTTATTAAAGTTTTGAAAATGAGACCCCCCCAAACAATAGCAGCACAAAACAAAACAAAAGAAAGAAGCCATATATTATACTAGGGTAATGCCAGAATGCGTTTAGTTTTTCATCCACGTCGAGACTTCATATTACTTAAAAGCCTTCGCCGTCATATTTACTGTACACTGGTAGGTAAATACGGATTAAACCTAATATCACAACTTTTGTTTTCTTTACACATTGACAATAGATTTTCGCTATGGATTTTATAATAGTTCGGCTAAGTAGATACGTGAAATGTTTGGCGTGCATTTGAAGTTTGTAAAATTGACAAAGAGATTTCGGAAAAAAGGATTTAAGACGAAGCACCCCCCACCATTTTGTTAGGAAAAGAGTTTTTAAAACTTTACCCAGATTCGATCTTCGACTCCCAGAATTATTTCTAAAGGCCCCTGATTTTTTCTAAGCTCCCATGATTCATTCTTAGAATTATGGACATCATGTTCAAACCCTCAGCAGGATATAGAATGAGGCTAACAGCAATTAATTCTGATGTAACAAAAACCTATCTGTAGAAATCTGAGGAAGCTGAAAATATCTATTTCTCAGTTTACTGCAATAAGGATTTGCTTGCCTCTTTTTCATGAAGTTTCGGGTAGCTCCGATACAAATTGTCGAGATGAGACACTTTTTTTGACGCACTTGTGAGCCCGATGAGCTAGCGAGATTAGGCACCTTGTTACTGGAGGTCTCATACGCTTTCACTAAAGGTGCACATACACAGGTCACATTAGCCATTAAGCGAAAATATCTCGAGGATACTAAATAGTCCAGGGCCGAATGAATTATCTCGTGTTATTGTTTTCGTTAAATAGTGTTCGGCTCTCGCGAAAATAGAATGACCTCTCTTGGGGGGGTGCTCTTCTCATTGATCTATCGCTTATCGATTAAGGGGTATTGTATAGTTCATCAAAAGAACGAAAATGGTTACCAGAATAAAGGAAGTCCAAGTATAGATCCTTGAGGCACACCACAAGAGGAGAGAGAAACGTTTAACACGCCCGATATGAAGATAAAAGAGGTGCGATTAAATTAGAACGAATTATTGTAGGAGAGTAGAGACTGATTTAATTTGAGTGTAAGGTTGCGTTTAGAGAATAAGGAAAATGTTTTTTAGCTTCCACCAGAAAGAAGAAAAAGTTAGCAGCCCAAACAAGCTATAAGGAATTCGAATTGAAAAGGATTAGTAGTGAAGAGAGAAGAGAAGGGAAAAGAGAGAAAATCGAAAGATATAAGGGAAAATAAATGAATCAGAGTGTGCTGAGGAGGAAACGAGCTCAAATTTATTTATTAATTTACTTATTTGGTGCGTATTAAATACAACAGTCAAACTGCCCAATTACAGATTGGATACAATGAACTAAATAAAATAATAGGAACTAAATAAAAATATATAAATATAAGCATATATATAGCAATTAAAGTTAAAATAAAATAAAGTAAAATTAACTAAAGCCAAAAACAAAAAAAATCCATTACAAACACGAATAATCAATTAAACAACAAATTAGCCCAATAATAGATAGGATACAATGAAAAAATAGTGAGAAGTAAATGAGTAAATACAAATATAAGTATATAAAAAATAATTAAAGTGGTAAATTAAATAAAGTAAAATTAAGTAGGAGTCGTGAGTGCAGCTTGAATGTGAATCCTAATAAAACAGAACTAGTGCTGTTTACAAGAAAGTACAAAGTTCCTTGTTTGGAGTTACCCAAATTGAATGGGCTCTCCAGGGTCAGGTACTAAGGGCTGATCCTTGACTCGAAGCTACTATGGACCTACAATGTAGCAGAAAGAGCTCGGAAGACTTTCAATGCACTTTACTGCTGTAAAAGGGGCATAGGAGCGAATTGGGGATTACAGCCTCGTGCTGTTGCTTGGCTTTACACTGCTGTGGTTGAGCCAATTCTATTGTTTGGGGTGGCGTTCTGGTGGCAGGGTGCTAGTAAGGCTACCTGCAAACGGCAGATTGAAAAAGTGCGGAGAATGGCTGCACTACATGTAACTGGTGCGCTCCGCTCCACCCCTACTAAGGCACTCTTCGTGTTACTTTATTGGCTGCCAACCAATCTACTTGTCTTACAGCAAGCTAATCTTGCTGCTGTGAGACTAAATTGTATTTCGGCATGGAATAGAACAGAACTCGGCCATGCGAGGATTTTGGTCGAGGGAGTTCCTGTTCCAGCGGGTGTTGACTACATTGCTCCGCAGTGCCTACTAGATTTGGAGTTCACAACTCGCATTCCTGGTAGGGATGAATGGCGTGATGGTATCACCCTCGAAAATGGGATTATCGTGTACACTGACGGCTCAAAGCTAAACAATAGAGTTGGAAGTGGTGTATACTCAGATGAGCTGAATCTCAAGCTGTCCTTCCGTCTACCAGACCATTGTAGTGTCTTTCAGGCGGAGGTTGCAGCTATTTTACAGGCAATCGACTGGCTTCTGTGTCATCGAATATTTGGGGCTAATATTGGCATTTTCACAGATAGCCAAGTGGCTATTAAATCCCTTGTTAGTCCTTGTACAGTTTCCATGATTGTTGCTGAATGCCGTGCATCTCTTAGGGAGATGTCGAGACATTCGGTGGTTCAATTGATCTGGGTACCTGGACATAACGGTTTTCAGGGGAACTGTGAGGCCGATGAGCTAGCAAGGCTTGGAACCTTGTTACCGGAGGTTTCCTGCTCCCTCTCAATAGGTATACCGATGTCATCGGTCAAACTGGCCATTAGGCAAAAATATCTCGAGGATGCTAAGAGGTCCTGGGCAGATGAATCATCCTGTGCAATAGCAAGGCAGTCCTGGGTATCCATGGATGCGCATCGCACCAGGCAGCTTTTAGGTTTAACTCGAAGCGTTCTACGCTGCGCAGTGGGAGTTCTTACGGGCCATTGCCTCATAGGACGGCATGCACAACGATTGGGAGTGCAGTTTAACGATTTCAGTCGGAGTTGTGGCTCTGAGGATGAGGAGGAGTCCGTCCTCCACCTCTTGTGTCAGTGCCCGGCGTTGGCAACGAGAAGGTTGGCGGCAATTGGTGCTCCCTTCCTCTCAAACCTGAACAAGTTGTCCCTGGTCAATTTAAAAGGGATAACGCGCTTTGTCAAGGGAAGCAGATGGTTTCTCGAGTTCAGTGAGTAGGAGAGAGTCACAAACTAGTGTGGCATCACAACGGGCCTCTCATGTGCCTATGTGTGTCGGACGGCAGACCTCTGTAGACCGGCAGCCACTTTAACCTAACCTAACCTAAGTAGAACAAAAACAAGAAATTTTTAATTAATTAATAATTAATTAGAAACAAAAATAAACAAGCAAAAACGAAAATCCAATTAGAAGTTGAAGAGCAAACATATATATAAGTATATATAAAAATATACAAAAAATTCTTAAAGTATTAAATAATAAAGTAAAATTAAGTAAAGCAAAAATGAAAAAAAAAGAATCCATTATAAACAAGAGCAGAAAATAAAACTCATTAATTAGAACCAAAAATTTTACTACGAACCATATTTTTGAAAATGGCAATCGATGATGGAAGAGGACCAAGTTGAAGACTATTGTGAGTGCGTAAGAGTCCCAGAACGGGAGAGTGGAAGAAAGTGTCAGTACGAGCATACGGTACTTCAAATAGAATAGAGGAGCTGATTGGCCTTACGGATTCCCGCTCAATGAACAAAAATGCTAATGAGGAAGATAGGTAGCTGCGACAGATTTTGAACAGGAAACTTTCATCCAAGTAAACTCTGCACTGGTCAAGGAGAGGAATGTCGAGAAGAGATAGACGTTCACTATAGGGTAAATACGGCAGACTATATTAAAAAAGTAAAGTATGTGCAAACCTGCGCTGTAATGATTCAATAGCGTCAGAGAGGTATTTGAAACGAGGACACCACACCTTGACTGCAGTATTCCAGTACAGAACGGACTAGGGTAATAAACAGGTGGACACAAGTAGAAATACTAAATGAATTGTGGCAGGAACGAACCGCTAGTGACAATACGGACATGAATGTCGAATTTCAGTTTGCGATCAAACCAAAATCTGAGAAATGATCGACACAAGAGAGGATAGAGCCATCAATAGCATAAGGAAAGACAAGAGTGTGAAGCTTAAGGGAAAAGGGCATAGAAAAACACTTGGAAACATTAAGGGACAAACAGTTCATGTTACACCAACCAGAGAGAGCATACAAATCATCCTGAAGAAGCAGAGAGTCAGCAGTATTTTTGTTCACTCGGAAGATTTTTAAATCATCTGCATATAGAAGACATGAAAACTTAAAAACCGTGGGAAGGTAATTGATAAATAGATTGAACAAAAGTGGTTCTAAGATGGAACCTTAAGGAACACCAGAAGAAGAGGAGAAAGGTGAGGACAACAAGCCAAAGAGGGAGACAACACAAGTGCGATCAGTTAAAAAGGAAGAGATCGAGGAAAGCAAAGGCTCACGAATGCCATAATGCTTCAGTTTGATAAGAAGCAACGTATGATTAACTGTGTCAAAAGCTTTGGCAAAATCAGTATAAATTACATCAACTTAATTGTTGCTGTCATTTACGATTACATGAGTAAACTCACTATAGTTCGTAGAGGTGCACCGGCCTTTTACAAAACCATGTTGTTGCGCTACAAAGACATAGTAGAGGGTATCATAGATACGATTGAAAACAAGGCGTTCCAAAATTTTGGAAAGGCAAGAAAGAATGGAGATGGGGCGATAGTTAGAAGCAAGGTTCCAATCACCCGATTTGAAAATGAGAAGAATGTTAGAGAGCTTCTAAGAGGACAGAAATTTACCGGCGCAGAGACTGGCATTGAATAAGATGGCTAAAGGAACACAGAGGCAAGACGCAAGATTTTTTTACGAAAAAATTGGCAATTCCATCCGGGCCCGGAGAACAGTTAGAGTCAAGTGAGGAAAAAAGCAATTCAACCTCTACGGGGTTAGTTACGACTGAGGAGAGACTAGCAGGGAAGTCAAAGGAAAAACAGTCAGTAGCATGAATCGATGGGATAGTGTAAATAGAAGAAAAAACATAACAAAAAGATTGCAAATGTCAAGAGGGTTGGTAGCAGTAAAGGCATTAAACACTACGGAGTCAGGAAGAGAGGAGGAAGCTTTTAAGGAACGAACAGAAACATTTAGGGTTATTCGAGTTCAAAGAAGATTCAACAGACGAGGAATAGGTGAGTAGTGCTAATCTAATTTCTATCTTGGCAGAGGAACGTAAACGGGAAAAGATAGCATAGCCTTCAACAGACCGAGAATGCAAAAATTTCAAACGCGCTGAATTTATATTTCTAAGGGCACAATTTAACCTCGTGGTAAGCCAAGGGGGTTTTGAACATAAGAGAGTTAGGTACAGTAGGGGACGATTTTGAAGAGCGAAAAAAGGATCAAAAGTTTTTAGGAATAGAGAAGATTCACAATATAGAATGGGTACTAATTTTGGTAAACAGAGTAAATTATAGAAGTACAATAATCAATTCAAGAAGAAAAACATAATACTTTTTAGCTGCAATATCAAGTCAAGCTAAATCAATTGATCGAGTTGAGATCGAGCGCTAAGAATGGACTGGATTTACACAGGGAGGTAGAGGGTGGGGTTCAGAGTTCGTATAAGGCTTTGAAGATAGAGATAATAAAAACTATGAAGGTTTAAAAATGCTGGAAAGAATGTCATCCAGAATCTTATTGTTTAAATTAGGGACATAATTAAATTGAGGAAAGCGAACAAGAGAGAAAATATGGTATACAGTAATATAACTATTATTGTAAGGTACAATATGAAGCTCGATAGGAGTGACCGCGCACCAAACTTTGAGTTCACCTAGCTCTGAACAGGTACCTGAATTAAATCAAAGATAACGTGAGTCGTGGTACTACTCACGCCCAGCATGTATTCACGTTGATTGTAAATTTTCTGAATGAAGTTCCCTACCAGCTTCAACCCCTACTGGGCCCAACAAGGGTTGTTGTGAGATTACTTTACAATACGGGAAAAACTACAGTTTCATTACACAGGTGGCACATTAAAATCACCACAGATGATAAGAAATGAAGAAGGAAAATTGATATTTAGACAGTAAGATAGGTCGGCGTAAAATTTGACTGAATTTATCTTAGAATTCATGTCCATTGTATGTTAGCCATGAAACTTAAACAAAACATATAGGGTTTTCCAATAAGAGGTGTTATTGTGATATTCAAAGCCAAATGCTATTTTTATATAAATGATCGGATGTTTATTTCATTATTAAGAGGAAGGTATGCCGTTAATAGTGGAAAATAACATCAGGCAAATGACCACCACGACCACGCTTACAGGACCATATCCTTTTTATGAAATTTTCCATAACCAAATCGCAAAGTGGCTGCCCTATGTCCTCGATAGCCTCACGAATTCTATCTTTGAGATCTTGAATTGACACTGGGCTGTTGGCGTAGACCTTCTCTTTCACGTGGCCCCAAAGGAAGAAGTCGCAAGGTGTTAAATCACAAGATCAGATCAATACCATCCAATTCCGGCCATAAAAAAACATTAATCATCTCTCGATAGCGCAATCCATTCACCGTAACTGTTGCCCCAGCCTCATTGTCGAAAAAATAAGGTCCAATGACTCCGCCGGACCATAAACCGCACCAAACAGTCACATGTTGAGGATAGAGAGGCTTTTCAACAATAACTCTTGGGTTTTCCGAGCCCCAGATTCGACAATTTTGCTTGTTGACGAAGCCACCGAGGTGGAAATGGGCCTCATCACTCAAGATGATTTTTCGATGGAATTCCGGATCATTTTCATGCATTTCAAGGACCCAATCAGCAAAGACACGACGTTGTTGATGATCGACCGGCTTGAGTTCTTGTGTTAACTGAACTTTATAAGCCTTAAGACCCAAATCTTTATGCAAAATACGGTGTAATGACGTTTGTGGAATGCCTAATTCCACAGAACGACAAAAAAGGAATGGACAAACCTGGGTTTTCTGCAACACTTTCGACTACAGCAGCAATATTCTCGGCTGTTCTTCAGTGATGTGCACGGGTTTTATTCTTCACATCACTAAGTTGTCCCGACTGCTCGAATTTTCCCACCAATTTCTGTATTGCGGTCCGACAAGTTGCTTCACGACGACCCAAAAATGTTCGAGTTTTACGAACCGTCTCCGCCAAATTTTCACCATTTTTGTAGTGAATTTTAATAATTTCAATGCGTTGTTGAAGCGTATATCGTTCCATTTTTATTAATGGCGTAGTTTCTACTTGTCAAATGTCAAAAAATGACAGCTTCAAAAGTGACATTTACCGAAATAGCGGGCTATTCAAAAAAAATCTCAAATTTCCATCTTCTTCTAAAGCAGTAATCACTCGATTTCGTTCAACACAACGAGACAAATTAATTTGTAATAGAAATGTAATTTTTTGCCGTTAGCACTCTATTGAAGAAATTTTGTGTCACCGTTTCATATATCCTCCTCCAATTCGGATAATGATGCAATGATGGCTCTGTCGATAAGAGTATGAAATGCTGTCATCAGTGTGCTAGTGTATTCACCTGTAGCAACGAAACAGGGCCGAAGCCATGTGCGATCTGAAAATGCTTTATCCTCAGCACAAGGGAGAAATCGCGTATCGAGTGCAAAGTATCACAGAGAGCACAGTGACTTCTCGTTGCCGCATTCCTCTTAACTTACGCCCCCTCCTCTTTGTAGCTACAGATTTGATTCCGCAATCAAAGTACGATGGGCACGTAGGACTGAGAAGTAAGCAAAAAAAAAAAAAGGTATTTCACCCTCGTCGCAATGTCCAAAGTAGTACACGGGATGTATGTACATAGCACGGTGCACAAATACAATTTACATTTGCCGAGTGTGTTTTTCCGCCTAGATGAATACGTGGGTGGGTGGGCGGTTTGGTTGGATATATCGACAACAACGAAAATCATGGCCATCCAGATAATATTCTCTTTTGGCAAATTTTCGAAATTCCAGTACCGGTTTTAGAGATACAACTCAGGAAAATCGAACAGAGGAAGATAACTGCAACATATTTGACATTTTACACGCATCGAAATCCGAACCCGGCCGAGAATCAAGATGATTTCTTCGATTCGATGATTTTTTTGACAGGAAAATGTTCGCAGAAGTGCGGGGCTGGAAATCAATTTTGCGGTGGTTGGAAGAGTTTATAATTACGTTAAAAGAAAATTAAAATGAATAATCACTTAACTCGTGTGACATAGCGGGTATAGAGTATTACTGGTTTCTAGCATGTGGGGTACCTGGTTCGAATCCAGGTACGTACAAGCGAACACCTACCGAGCCAAAATAGGCGATGGTTGTAAAACGAATCGCATATTACTCATATAATCAATTATAGAATATTTTTTGGTAAAATAGCATGCAATGACATTCTAAATTTCACACTTACCTCTATAAAATTAACACATATATCCATATATAGGCAAATTTGTGCTTTTAGATGTAGTTGTTTCTGAGAATTTTGTTTTTTGTTGAGAGTATTATCCGCAGCTAGATATCGAGTTGTACATGCGACTCCCGCTCTAGCAACTATTCCAACAACACCAACAGCGACAGACTGCGATTGGCTCTTCGAGTATATCGATTATATTGTTCCAAATAAATAATAATTTTAGACTCGATACTTTTTTTTCTTGATATCTACTGTTTATAGTTGTTTACTAATGATTTCTTTATTCCCGTTTTTCGTACTTTATTACTTTATCTTGTTGCAATCGGTATGTTTCTCACAATATTTTGGTATTTTTCATCATCATTAGTGTTTTTATATTTAATTTTAAAAATTGTTTAATTTAATGAAATGTCCTATCTATTATTATTGTTGGTTTTTTACCTTAATTACTTTCTTTTATATATTTTATTAATAATTTGTATTATTTATATCTCTGTGCTTAAATGCGTTTTAAAACTAAATATCTACTATTTTTTTTTATATAATACAAATTCTAAATGTGAAAAATAAAAAAGATTTCTATCTAGAGGTTACTACACCTAATAAACTCTTTATGATTTTTTCGTAGTTGCCTTTTTTACTCCACCGATTGATGACGATCATAGTTAATAATTTTTTATTGTCGTCACGCGTAGTTGTTTGAATAATATCGAGCAAGTTTTTTTAGGAGGATTCAATTGGTTTCGAAAGTTCGGTATGATACGGTTGTCATTGTAAATTTCGCGTCATTATGCTTTTATTATGTTTTTGAGAAAGAAGATATTTTCCGCGGATTTTTATTTTGATGTAACTTGCCGTGCAGTCAAATTTTAGCTCTAAATATTATATGTATAGGTTTCGAGCTGCTGACCTAAAAAGAGAAGAAAAATTGGTGATTATTCTCAATTTTGAATTAATTGACTTGGTAGCTATTCTTCCAATAATTTAATTTTTCTCCTTTCGATTTGCCTCGAGAATTATTTTTTATATACTATATGTTCAGAAAAATTAGAGGCCAAAAATCGATTACACGTAATATGTCGTGCAACAAATTGGGGATCGCACACTCTTACTCTACAATCATTCAATACATGGAAAATCTACCCGATTCTACAACTTCTTATTTTACAGGTTGGTTTATTTCTCAATCCTTTTTGTCCATACCTTGATGCATCCGCTCTTACCTAAGGGAACGATTCAGCCGTGAGCCTCCGAGGAGAGCACACGCAGAAGATAGTTCAACAAACAGCAATTTTAATTGCTACCAAGCCGAACGTATAATTAACTTGCAATTAGCAGAGATCAAGCCGTTTTCTACATCACAGGTAGATTATTCGTGGGGCGACATCACCGAGAGAAGAAAAAGGGACGATTCGTTTATTTCGTTTGGACGAGCCGATAATTAAGCAGAGAGTAAGCCGGTTCGTACGCTTCAGATAGAAATTCGTGGTACGACATCGTAGAAGAGAAGATTACTTCGTGTGGACCGAATCAGCGTAAGAATTAGATTTAGTTTTCAGCATATGTACTGGCGTTGCTGTGTCAAGTATTTTTCTATTTATTTTATTTTTACTTCTTTCACAAAAATCAATTAATTTCTTTAAAATATCACGAAGGCTAGAAAAATTAAAAAGAAGGCAAACCCATTTTCTGGGTTGGCCGTAGGCTAGGATAGGCTAAAATGAGCAATATAGACATGGATACATCCCCCTTTGCTTCAGATTTACAGCACGGACCCCCTTACAATCAATCAGCACAATTTCAATCCGAGATATCAATGAAATTGAGCACACTGCTGGATGAGCTAAAGAAAACTCAAGAGGAACTGGCTGAGCAACGCCGTCTCATTGCCGACCTAATCAGGCAAAATAGATTTTTTAGACCTGGTCCTACTTAAGTCCAATGCATTCTGTAAATTTCAACTGTATCTGATTATTGATTCGTGAGTTCCCGTGAACAGAAGTTTTTGATGCTAAAAATATAGGTTAACTGGGAAAGGGTTACCGTTCTTGTCCGACATGAAATTTCCAAAGTTTTACTTTGAACGTGTAGATAAAGCATAAGATTTGTATACAGATTGGTTTTATTGTAAGAAACGGACATTTTTTAGGATATTCGTTGGTTTAAATGTTTTCACTTCCAAATTTTTATTTTTTCAAATTTAAGACACCGAAATTATCATAGCTGGCAGCTCCAACCAAATTTTTCAACCAAATTTCTACCAAACGTGGTATAAAATATGGTCCAGCTACTGTGTGAATTTCGTCAAAATCGAACGATTGAAGCAGAATTTATAGGGCTAAAAGCAGTTATCTTTTTTAGTGATTTTTCAAGATGGCACCACTGGCACAGAATCGGCCGCATTTCAAAATCACTTCTATCAGGCCTGGTCCTATTTAAGACCAATACATTCTGCAAATTTCAATTAATTCTGCTTATCGGATCGTGAGTTTCCGTGAACAGAACTTTTTGATGCTAAAAATATAGGTAAATTGGGCAAGGGTTACCAGGCGTGCCCGTTATACCATATCAATTTTTTTTTGTCTTTGTAAACAAAGCACAAGGTTTACATATGAGTGACTTTTTTTTGAAGAAGCGGCATTTTTTTCAAGAGAGACGATGATTTGGAGGTTTTCACTTTCAGTGCCTGCCCTAGCTACAGGGTTGCCAGCACGCTCATTAAAAGCTACACAAATCTACAACTAAATAATACCAATATGTCTTGAAAATTTCGTAATGATTAAATAGATCTGTGAAAAGTGATCGCAATTTAAAAATTTTCAAGTTTTCCCGTTCCCTTTTTAGGCACCCAGCGCACACATGGGGTTAAAAAATTCCAAAACATCCGATTCACATGTAGAACACGTTCGAAATTTATTTCGTCAACTTTATTTTTGCAAAAATTATTTGTGAACAGAATAATAGGTATATTAAAAATATCACTAAAATGGCCGCCGGCGCCAAAGGGTTAAAGATTATTAACTTTTTGTGAGACCTGGCACTATTCTGCATATACACCAATGTGTCCTGAAAATTTCAGTTCAATCGGATGGCGCGTTCCTGAGATTTTTTCACTGAAATTTTTTGATGATATATATACATTTTTTTTGGCCAAAGTGATTTTAATACTAATGTTCTTCTTCGAACATTAGTAATAAGAGAACATGAAATAATATTGGCGAAAGGAAAATAGGAACAGAAGAAAATGATTGACAAAAGAGGGATCGATAGCTGGTCAATATGGTGTCTCTGAATTCGAGTTCTGCCCCTTAAGCTCGTGGCTGTAATTCCCTGCTTTTCTGAGTCATCTTAAAAGCCGGTGACTGGAGAAAAAACCACCACCTTCCCGCTAACTGCTTCTAAGACCGGAATGGAAGAAAAAAAGAGAAGAAATGAGGAAGAAAAAAGACAGAAAATGAAGAGGAAGAAAGACAGGAAATGAAGAAGTCAAAAGACAGGAAATGAAGAAGAAAAAAGAAAGGAAATAAAGACGCAGAAAAAGACAGGAAATGGAGGAGAAAAATACAGGAAGTGAAGAAAAAAGACAGTAAATGAAAAAGAAGAAAATAAGACAGGAAATGAAAAAAAAGAAAAAAGCCAGGAAATAAAAAAGAAGAAAAACGCCAGGAAATGAAAAAGAAAGAATAATGACAGGAAGAGAAGAAATTGGAATAAAAATCAAAACCAGAAAGAAACGAAATATCGGAAGAGAGGAAGAACAAGCAAAGAAAAGCAAACAATAATAACACAAATCAGAAATACGAAAATGAAGCAGAAATAGGAAAACTGAGCAGAAATATGTAAATTAAACAAAAAATACGAAAACAAAGCAAAAGTTCGGATAAAGATTACAAAAGCAAGAAGCAAGAAACAAACAAGCAACCAAGAGCAAAAGGAAGATTTAAGAACAAATCTAATAATAAAGAACTCTTGGAAAACAACAAGCACAATGTGAAGTGGTGAAAAAAAGGACAAAATTAGCAACGAAGGAGAAAACCAAAAACTAATGAGGGAAACAAAAGCTGAGTACAGGCACTGTAAACAAAGGAAACGAAACCAAGAACACAAAAGACGAAAGAAAGAACAACTGATAAAGCAATAAAAAAGGAAAACTATAAGAACTAAAGCAAAGTAGAAAACATAAGACGGGGAAAATCACGAGAACATTAAAAAAAATTAACAAAAGACTGCAGAAAAAATTCTGGAGAAAAAATTGTGGAGCTTCGAAAAAATCAGAGAACTCTAGACAAAACCCTCGGAGTCTGGGAGAAAATCATGGACTCTTAGAAAAAATTCAGGAGATGCAGCGAAAATTCAAGAGATGCGAGTCTTTGAAAAAAAAATGCGGCAGCTATGTAACAATCAGAGGACTCTAGGAAAAAATCTCTGAGTCTAGGAACAAATCATAAGAGCTACCTAGAAGTCTGAAAAAAATAATAGAAGCTTAGAACAAATTCAGAGGGTCTCTTGCAAAAATTCAGAGAGTCTCTAGAAAAAATTCAGAGGGTCGGTCTCTTGAAAAAATTCAGAGAAAAAAATTCTAGAAAAAATTCAAGCGATCTAAAAAAAAACGTCTAGAAAAAATTCAGAGGGTCAAGATAAAAATCAGAAGGTCTAGAGGATCTAGAAAATCAGAGGATCTAGAAAAAAACACAAATATCACGGGAACATAAAAAAATCAAAACTCTAGAAAAAATATGCGAGCTTCGAACAAATCAGAGAACTCTAGAAAAAATCCCAGGAGTTTGGGAGAAAATCGTGGGAGCTTGGAAAAAATTCAGGAGATGTAGAAAAAATGCAGATGAAGTAAAAATTCTAGAGATGTAGATGTAAGTCTCGAGTTGAGGAAAAAAATTGCGGCAGCTATGTAACAATCAAAGGACTCTAAGAATAAATATGTGGGTCTAGGGAAAAATTCATTAACGCTTGTAAAAAATTAATAAAGCTTAGAAAAAATCATTAGAGCTTAAAGACTCTAGAAAGAATCCTTGAAGTCTGAAAAAAATAATGGGAGCTTAGAACAAATTCAGACGATCTAGAGAAATTCGACGGTCTAAAAAATTCAGAGAATCTAGAAAAAAAAATCCTGAGGGTGTAGAAAAAAATTCTGATGGTCCAGAAAATAAATCACGCAGTCTAGAAAAAATTCAGACGGTCTAATAAATATTTACAGTCTGGAAAAAACTTTCCCACGGTCGAAACGAACTAGAAAAAAATTCAGACGAACCAGAAAAGCTCAGACGAACTAGAAAAAATTCAGACGAACTAGAAAAAATGCAGAGGGTCTAGAAAAAAAGTTCAAAGGGTCTAGAAAAAAAAGTCAGAGGGTCTAGAAAAAAAATTCAGAGGGTCTAGAAAAAAAATTCAAGGGATCTAGAAAAAAAATCAGAGGGTATAGAAAAAAATATCAGAGGGTCTTGAAAAAAAAGTCAGATGGCCTAGAAAAAAAATCAAATGGTCTAGAAAAAAATCAGGGGGTCTAGAAAAAAAATTCAGAGGGTCTAGAAAAAAAGGTCAGAGGGTCTAGAAAAAAAATCAGAGGGTCTAGAAAAAAATCAGAGGGTCTAGAAAAAAATCCCAGGAGTTTGGGAGAAAATCGTGGGAGCTTGGAAAAAATTCAGGAGATGTAGAAAAAATTCAGATGAAGTAAAAATTCTAGAGATGTAGATATAAGTCTCGAGTTGAGGAAAAAAATTGCGGCAGCTATGTAACAATCAAAGGACTCTAGGAATAAATATGTGAGTCTAGGAAAAAATTCATTAACGCTTGTAAAAAATTATTAGAGCTTATAAAAAGTCATTAGAGCTTAAAAACTCTAGAAAGAATCCTAGAAGTCTGAATAAAATAATG
Source organism: Nemotelus pantherinus (assembly GCA_963978885.1). NCBI lineage: Eukaryota > Metazoa > Arthropoda > Insecta > Diptera > Stratiomyidae > Nemotelus > Nemotelus pantherinus. Next base: position 12,019,259 of record OZ022267.1, on the reverse strand, counting down.
GGAGCTTAGAACCAATTCAGACGGTCTAGAGAAATTCGACGATCTAGATAATTCAGAGAATCTAGAAGAAAAAAAATCCTGAGGGTGTAGAAAAAAATTCTGACGGTCCAGAAAAAAAAAATCATGCAGTCTAGAAAAAATTCAGACGGTCTAAAAAATATTTAGAGTCTAGAAAAAACTTTCCCACTGTCGAAACGAACTAGAAAAAAATTCAGACGAACCTAAATAGTTCAGACGAACTAGAAAAAAATCAGACGAACTAGAAAAAATGCAGAGGGTCTTGAAAAAAAATTTAGAGGGCCTAGAAAAAAAATTAGAGGGTCTAGAAAAAAATCCCAGGAGGTCTAGAAAAAAAATTCAGAGGGTATAGAAAAAAAGTTCAGAGGGTATAGATAAAAAATTCAGAGGGCCTAGAAAAAAAATCAGAGGGTCTAGAAAAAAAAATCAGAGGGTCTAGGAAAAACAAATTCAGAGGGTCTGGGTCTAGAGGACAAATTCAAATTTAATTCATGGGAGCTTGGATAAAAAACAGAATAAAAATATGAAGACGTGAAATGTAAAACCTGTATTGGAAATGAAGCTCGAGGTCAGTTGTATTGAATTTTTGTATCGAACAAAATACCTGTAAAGACTTATAATGAAAGCCAAACGGATTAAGTTACGGATTAGACATAAGCAATATTTCAAAAAAAATTAACTTAGGAATGGACAATTTCGTATCCGATTGGATGTGGGGAGATGGTAAATTTATCGGAATTACTGCAGATGCAACTACTACTGGCAAAAAAGGCAGCTGATAGTTTTATTAAGAAACGGCAATCAAAAGTTTGGAGTTGAGTAAAATGATATGATAGTTGAATTCAAATCCGTTTTGGCACTGGCTTCCCAATTTGAAAATTATGCTACAACGAATTATTTTCATAATTGTATTTTTTACTAGTATGAAATGATATAAGTTTCACGCCTTACATTGTCCCTGATTTTTATTCAGCTAATTGGCTAGCTCAAAGCACGATGCGCAGTTTCTCGTCCGTCACTAGATTCGAACCACGGACCCAAGGCATAGAGAAACAATTTAAATGTGTTGTGTCGGCTGAAGGACTTTAAATTTTAGCAGAAGGTCTACTAAGACTTGGCTTGTTCCGTTAGTATGCTAAATCGTTAGTGTTGGGTGATATCAACCGGCGGAAAGCAATTCTGCTCCAAAGCACGCCGATAGATTTAAGCCAATCGTCAAAGACACTCACTCATATGAAACTCCTCTCGTATTTTTCATTACAGTCCTTCGCAGCGATTAGAATGCTGCGACAAGCATTTGATCTCAAATGCGGTCTGTACGCAAACATGCTTATCACATGATTATTTTCCTATGAAGAACAAAAAATATGATCTTGGACCGGATGATGCATGTCTCTGTCTGCCGGTATCTCTGCATATGTATCTTTTAAAAGCGATAATGCATTTTGAATCATGGAATGGACAATATACCAGCCGCCAACTAAGAGCAACTTGATAAGAATATTCAAGTTAATAAAAAGAAAGAACAACAAAAGACATTAATATGATAATGCCTGGTTGAGTTTTGGAGTATGTATTCGTACATATGGAAGGTTTTTTTCTTTCAACGCTAACAAAAAGGACGAATAGTCGATTTGAATAGAGAATTTGACCTTATAAGAGTGACTGAATGCCTTTTTTGCGAATTAAATTGCAGACATTGTGATGTTTCTTTTGAACGGTTTCCGTCATCGAATTAAATTTTTCAATTCACAGATACAGATACAAATCAAATACAGTGCAATTATTTCGATGATAATTATCTTTCTCATGCCTGTATGACGCATAGTCATCTTTTTTTTTTGTAATCTTTGTACTACAACAATTCAATTCCGAGTCATCAGCATATCTCTATCTTCACAATGGTGTTTAACTACTATTTTCAGATATTAACGAGACAAGAGGATATAATTTGAACTGAATCTGTGTTTATGAAATTCCAGCCGCTCTCTCTCTCTCACTCTATGTCTTATATTGGCCTCTTCCTCCACCGAAGCCAGTACTGTGCTGCAGCATTGTTGATTCTTTTCCTGTGTGTTGTTATGGTTAGAGGAATCTGCTGCTGTTTTGTTGCAATCGCAGCGATTTGTGGTGGGCTCCCTGTTGCTGCTGCTCAATACTCTCTACTCGCTTCGCTGAGCACAATTAAAAAATTGCTCGGTTTCTATCACGATAACGACGACGTTCTGGTTGTGTGGTGGTAGTATTGTGCTTTATTGCTGGTTTTTAAGATAAAGACCGCTACAAGAAAAAATACTCGTATATTTTGACAGCGATAGTAATATCAGCGAACGGATATAATGTAGACATATGAGTTTCATTCGGCGCGAAAACAATGCACTGGATGAGCAATGAATAACATTACTGAGAAATTGTTGAGGTATCTAAGTACACATACTGGAATCGTATGATTTGTGAAAATGACAACACCAAAAAATTTTAATTGACTAACTCATCCATCTCTTTGATGATTTCATTATGGCCAGACTATAACTTAGCAAAAATTGCCGTTTTTTTTTGTAGTCGCTTTTTTTGGGTAATTGGAATTGTGAATTGATTTTTTTTTTACGCTAATTGGCTCTTTTTTTTCCACACAATCCCAAGTTGGTCCGCTTGAAGGTATCAGCAATCGTTTGCGATTATTGAGTTATTTTAATTCTATGAGTACACTTCAGATTTTATATGTTTATTATCGCAGTCCTTGTCACTGTCCACACACACGTGACTATGGCATTGTCAAAAATAAATGAACGGTGAGTAAGAGAATAGAGATCAGGGTAGAGATTCTTATTACCGTAAGAACAACATTAAATCCATCTGTGAAATACAAAATCAAAAAGAATCACACACAGATTAATAGCCCTACTAATAAATGAAAGGTGATATTATTTCATTATGTTGTTGGCCAAAATGCTTAATTTCGAAAGGGGTAATGATCTAATGAATTAATTTACAAAATATGTATCGATTATTCAGTGGAAGTGCTGAACATAGTGCGGCTCTTCAACCCAGATCTTCCTACGGAGGATTGGAGGGTTGACAAGACTGTCGAGCCGGTAGACAATCGGCGGGAGACCCTTTTCATCATTAATGAAGAGGCACTGCCAGTATTGGATGCCCGAAAGGGCTTTATCAGGTATGGGATCGAAAATAATTGACCCTACGTATCTACCGAAGCGACAGGCCAAAGAGCTATGTTTCGGGAGATCCGATAATCGTGAAGCCTGACCCAAAACAGGGGAGCCACTTGAAATGGGGTTTGTTGCCTGTCTGAGGGCGACATCTGATGAAGAATCGGATGAAGAATCGGATGTTGAATCCCTCTATGCTGATGGGGTTAGCATCGGAACTACCTCCAAGTTGGGTGGCTGCCTGGACCTCATGACTCTGGATGCAGATCAAGGGGCTGGGAGGGCTTCTATGTCCGAGGAGGAGGACCTCGACCTAACCCTTATCAATTAAGGTATGATGGTGAAGGTACTGCAGGTTAACCTACACCATTCTAAAGCAGCATCAGCTGCCCTGCTGCTCCGCGTGTCCAAGACAGAGGAGGAGCTAATCCTAATCCAAGGGCCTTTCCGAATTCGTGTCTCGGACTTGGTCTTGATCTCCGTATAACAGATTATGACGTCAGCGTTTTAGCTGAGCTATCATAACAGTTATAGGAAATCAAGATACACTATCCGAAATTGCTGTCTTGTTTTGACATTTCGGCAAATGTGGTGAATGGTGGGTGACTGTGAATTCGATGTGGACAAGTGTCGTTTTTTGTTGCCATTGGGGAGTTGAAGGACTACCAGGAACCAGAATTTGATAAGTAGTGAAAGTGAAAACTCCGCCGATCACAAGTCTAACTTGTGATATGCCGGTCCCAAGCCTGGAGAAAGGAGGAGGGTTTGGCTCTATCCTCAGTAAAATGTGTATAGTTGCAGCCTGATGGCTGTAGTAAACTTGAGGATGAAACCTATGGATTTTATCTCTGCAGGTGGCAGCCAGACTGAGTCTGGAAATCCACCCGTGCTGGGCGTGGTTAGCACGGCAGGGGCTCGGATTCTGCAGGCCCCAACCTCACGCATGACTGCAATGGAGGACCCTGGTTGCAGTGGAAGCTCACAGGTTATCATCGTGGAAGACTCCATGGCCAGCAAGTTTTCGGACATGCTGATAGCATCCCCCCTGATCACAGGCTCCGGAAAGGCGAGTACAGCATCAGCTGGAAGTTCGACTACGGCCGTACCAGGGGAAAAGATGTTTCTTTCCGAATCCTCACATAAGAGGAGAAGGGATGCATTAGAGTAGCCAACTCCAGCTAGTGCAAATGAGACGCCCGCAGGCAGTACAGATTGTAAGAGTGCTCATTCCTCTGAACTCTGGAAACCTGTGGAGGCTCTCAGTCACAGACAACGTAGGAAACTGCGCAAAAGGGGCAAGCTGCCGGCGAAGGCTGACAGAGAGACAAATGCAGTATTAACTGTAGGTGTTTCCCTGGAGACTGGACGTCAGGCAGCGTCATTGAAGTATCGCTATGTTCATCTGGAATAGTTGGATCAATGGCTGGATGGAATGTATCAGATGAGGATTCACTCTCTGATCATCGTTACTTGGTGTTCTCTTTAGCCACGGATCTAACACCCTTGGTGGAAAGAAGAAACCCAAGAAATACTGATTGGCCTAAGTTCAATCGGGTTCTTGCAGACAGAGCGCGTCCTAGTGGTAGGATAAAATCGCCAAAGTCAATAGAATCCCGGTTGAGCACTCTGAATAGAGACCTAATAAGTAGCTATGAAGAGGCCTGCCCGATCAGTAAGAGCAGATGTGGCAAGACGGTTCCCTGGTGGAATCGGGAACTACAGAAGCTAAAGAAAAGTACCGGGAAAATTCTCAACAGAGCTTGTAAGAGCAACACTGAGGATGACTGGATCGCCTACAGAACTTTGCAGAGAACGTATAAGAAGCTGGTGAGGACCTCCAAGAGGGAATCATTTAGATCTTACTGTGAGAGACTGGAAGGTGCACGGGAGACGTCTAGGCTTTGCAAAGTCCTAGAGAAAGATCAATCAGCGAAGCTAGACTCTCTAAAACGCTCGGATGATGAATTTACCAAGTCCAAAAAGGAGTCTTTGTAAACTTTACTTGGGACTCACTTCCCGGGAGCTCCGGTGATTGAGTCGCAGAAGGCAACTGCGCCTGTGACCAAAATCCCTGCTTTTCACAGCAGTAGGAAGTGCTGGTACACAACTAAATCTATGGTCACTAATGAAAACGTCAGGGATGCAATCATGTCTTTTGAAAATTTCAAATCGCCGGGCCTGGATGGTATCCATCCGGTTATGCTTAGAGAGGGAAATGACCACTTGGGGGCAGACCTGAGAGAAATCTTCTGGGCATGCCTATCCTTGGGGTATGGTTCGTCACCGTGGCGAGAGGTTAAGGTAGTTTTTATACCTAAACCGGGGAGAGATGACTATTCCGATCCTAGGAACTTTAGACCGATCAGCTTAACTTCATTTATGTTGAAATGCCTAGAGAGACTTGTCGAACGACACATACGTACTACGGCGCTTAGGTTTAACCCTTTGAGTGATGAGCAACATGCGTACCAGCGAGGAAAATCGTGCGAGTCGGTCCTTCATTTTTTGGTGGCCAGAGTTGAAGGAGCGATCTCAAATGGTGAGTATGCGTTGGGGGTATTTGTGGACATTGAAGGGGCCTTTGATTGCGCGCCCTTCGTGGAACTATGTGATGCTGCGAAAAGTCATGGCGTGGATGATGTCTTAATTAAGTGGATTCATGCAATGCTGACGCAGAGATGGATCCGACTGCTACTTAAGAACAGAGGCGACAAATGGATGCCCTCAAATGTCCTATCACCACTCCTGTGGAGTATGCTAGTCGACTCCCTGCTAAACGAACTGCAACAAGAAAGGCTGCTCGCGCAGGCTTATGCTGATGACGTGGCCGCACTGGCTGTCGGTAAAGATCTGAATGTCGTATGTAGAAATACACAGCGAGCATTGGATCTGATTGGCAACTGGTGTTCGAAGCACGGCCTAACAGTGAATCCTGGTAAGACGAGAATTGTTTTGTTTACCAGGAAATGAAAACTGGAACGACTAGTGCTTCCAAACATGAAGGATGTAACACTTCAACTTTCAGATGAAGTCAAATACCTTGGAGTAATCTTGGACAAAAAACTTCTCTGGAAGAAACATGTGGAAGTGAAGCTTACTCGTGCTTTAAAAGCTTTCGGGCAGTGCAAGAGAGCTTTTGCTACCACATGGGGTCTAAAGCCTCGTGTAGTGATGTGGATCTACACAGCAATAATTAAATATTTACTCATATTTGAATGGACTGCTAGAGTCATTGACACGTAAAAGAAAACTCTCAAACTACTGTATGCTTACTCGAGATCTTCAGGTTTGGTCTGATTTTTACTCATCCATCACTTAAAGGAATGGTAAGTTTTACATTGATTTTGTGAGCTTATCAAAAAATTGAAAGATTTTTTACCAATAGATTAAAGATTTCAGGACTGGATGCAAAATCTTTTATATCTTGCGGCTATGCAAGCCTTAGCGGTAATTATAAGATAAAATACTATAATTTCGTCAGGGTACTTACTTTCGTCACATTTTACATTTTCAAATAAAATAAGAAAATTCGAATGATCACGCAATTTTTTTATCATTTGACATAAAGAGGTTGACTGTTAAATTGCATTAAATTAATATGAGTGTCGTATTGGCTCAAAATTATGTAAAAGTTCGCTTAGAAGCATGCATCAGTGCTGCGTCGCGTAGTTAGCTCATTGCGTGTAAGTGTTTTGTTTAGTGCGGACGTGAACATTGTTAAGGGGGTTCATACAAGGGTAAAAGTTGTGCATCGTTAGTCACGAAATCAATAAAAAAATGTATAATTCACCAATAAATCAGTAAGAAAAAAGCATAACGAATTTACCAATGGCGCGGTAACAGCGATGTAGGTAATTTCGTCATAGTGACGAAATTTAGTTTTTAGAACGTCGTTTTGTCAACAGAATTTTGCTAAATTTATCAACAATTTTTGCCAAATTAAAATGGATAATCAATGTCAATAGAGTATTTAAACCTAAGACATAATTTCGTCCTGTCAATCATTATTATATATTAGTTAAATTTGCATAATATTTTTACCAATACCGAGAAGATGTAAGGATGAAGAATGTTGCGATTTTAGGTAATAAATCTATTTTGAATCGTGTGTTTTCTGGCGCAACAAGGTATTATTACCATTAAGATTTAGTTTGATACTATGCCAATAAAAATATGTTGAGAAAAAATCCGTTATCCTGCATGACGATTTTCAATTCTCTCAAATGCATTTTTTCTTAATTTCGTCACTTAATCGACGTGCAAAGTTAAAGGAACTTAAATGACTTGAGATCAAAAATTAACCTTATTCTAAGTGTATCAGATTCATCGAGCACTTGCTAATTAAGAAGAGCATTATGTTTCTGTTACAGATATAGATATGACTTCTAAGAAATACACACAAGAGCAGCTTTCAATGGCGCTAAAGGCAATTGAAGATGGGCAGTCTACCAGAGACGTTGCCAAAAGATTTGGTATTCCGAGAACGACGCTTCAAGACAAGAAATTAAAAAAGCATTCAAAACATGCTGGAGCGCCTACAACTCTTACCCAAGCAGAAGAGCAGACTCTTGTCAAATGGATTCTTGAAGTCGCGAATCTGGGTTTTGCCATAACCAAAACGCACTTAATTCATATTGTGTCAAAATTGACGAAAGAAGTAAATAGAGAAAACAAATTCAAAAACGGTGTCCCCAGTATAAATTGGTACAAAGGATTTTTAAAACGAAATACGGAGATTTCCTTTAGAATGTCTCAAAATTTGACAACTGGGAGGTTCAAGATTACGGAAGAATCTATAAGAAATTGGTATACCAAAATATCAACCTACATCGAGAGTTTTCCTGAGCTAAAGGAAATTTTAAATGAACCTAATCGAATCTTCAACTGCGATGAAACAGCATTCTTTTTGTGTCCCAAAGACAAGAGAGTCTTAGTTCGCAAAGGTTCAGTCCATACTTATAATCGCACGGCCAACGACGAAAGAGAATGCATTACAGTGTTGGTAGGGGCCTCAGCCAGTGGAAAGCTTATGCCTGTAATGAAAATGCCTGCTGATTGGGGAATACGAAGATCTGATTCGGGCTGGATAACTTGCGAGTCTTTTTTTGAATACATAACAAACTGTTTTTGTCCGTACTTGCAGAAAAATAATATAGATCTACCAGTGGTTTTGTTTATCGATGGCCACTCTTCACACATTTCGTTGCCTTTAAAAGGATATAATTCTTATAGCACTTCTCCCAAATGCAACGCATCTCCTGCAACCAATGGACGTTGCAGTTTTTCATCCCGTTAAACAGGTTTGGAAGCAAAAAGTTAGTGACTGGCGACTGCAGAATAATGGCGAAAAGCTTAAACGGGAAGAATTTACATGTCTGGTTGACTCATGCCTAAAGGAAGCAGCAAAGTCAGACACAATTAAAATTGGTTTCAGGAAATGTGGCTTGTATCCATTCAATCCTAAAGCTGTTGCATACGACAAACTCCTCACGAACAAGAACATCAGTGTTTTGCCTGAAGCGAATAAAGAAATTATTTGTAACGAGGTTTCTGCTAGCAACCTCGCTGATGATATTTATTACAGCTCATTTTTATCCACCCTTAAAAAGAAATAGGAGATGCGAAGGTTGAAATTTTTAGAGCGAATTCAGAGTATGCGTGGCTGAGATGCAAAAAAGGTGAAAGTCTTTTCTATTTGTGGAAATCTGTCAACGAAAAAATTTCCTGTGAAAATGAAACCCATTTAGACGTGTTCGATAACATAACGCATCATGAACAAACCCTAGATACGAACATGTATAGACGAAGCGGCGTGGAACAATTCCGATATTTTGGAATTCGACGTACAACTCGATGGTTAATTAATCGCGTCCACACCAAAAGGTAATGTACATCCTAAAAACCAAATTTTAACAGATAAAATATCAGCAGACCAAACAGAAAAAAACCCCAGAATTTGATATGGAAGAAAAGTTTGAAATATCCCAAAACGAACCTACAGACATAAGAGAGGCATCCACAGTTGTCGTCCATTCTCAGTGTTATCCCACTCCTTTGAAAAAAGCTCTATTTTGGCCTGAAGTAAAAGCCACGGAAGCCACAAGAGTTAAACGTAAAATTACACCAATCGTTGCTACTACTGAAGAGTTTTTAAATTATCAGCTTAAAGTAGACATAGAGAAAAAAGAAAAGAAAAGAAAACCAAAAGACTAAGAAAGAGCAAGAGTAAAGAAAACAAAAAAAGATGCGAAGTAAATAAAGGTGATTTTGTTGCCGTTATTTATGAGGGTGACCGTTTTCCGGGAATGGTATTAGACAAAAATATCTCGGATTACACGATAAAAACAATGACGAAGAGTGGTTCAAACTGGCGATGGCCTGAAAAAGATGACAACCTAACGTATGAAGGAAAATATGTGTTAAAAAAATTAATACTCCATTGCTTTTGAATAGTCGAGGAATCTACGCTATATCAGATTTATATTAATCTAAGAAAATTTAATGTGTTTTGTAGGCTACCAAAAAATAAGATAATTTAAGTATAGATACCTTATTTATTTGATAAAGAACCTAACTTAATTTTGTTATTGGGATTTTGTTGCTTATTAACTAAGAATCTGGTTTAATATTTGTTTAAGTGCAGAACCTATTTTGCCTGCCTCGCAGTTCAGAATTTGTGACGTAAATTATTTGTGAATTCGACTTTTTCAGGATTTTTTTTCTAAAGAATGTATTTCTTTTTGTATTACATATATTCATATATATTTATCGATTTTTTATTTGTTGAATCATGTATTCAAACATATCATCCAAATCTTACTCTCATATAGAATTTGAATATCGCTTTCTCTTAGAGGCCGAAGTTAGGTACATGACATGACGAAGTTAAAAAATATGGATAATTGCCCTGACGAAATTGGGTAAAAAAAATAAGTTTGAAACTAATTTAAAAAAAAGCATTTATAATGACCAAATCGAGTCCTTTGAATATGAGATTTACAAAAACAACGCTTCGTTCAACTACTTTACATATGTATCCGTCACTTGAATTTATTTAAAAGAAATATTTCTCTCTGAGCTAAGTGAAATTTTTCTTAACATGACGAAATTATGGTGTTTACCTATAGACCTATTTCGCTTAGGTTCTAAATAATTGAATCAAAGACAGACTTCTTAAGAATAATTCATTATATAATTTTTATATAATTTAATTTATTTAATTTATTTACCAAACAAGGCAACATACATTAACAATTCAATATAACAACATAACAATTACATAGAAATGTTTTTCCAACACATTAGAAAACAAAATACATCACAACTTTTTATTTTAGTTACTTTACTTTACTTTAATATATTTTATTTTGATTTTAGCTAAATTGATGGGTCGCTCAACTATCACAAACTTGACAATCCTAGTTTCGAACGTTTTGTGTAAAATGGAGAAAGGCTATCAAATTGACGCAGTCTACACTGACTTTAGCAAAGCTTTTGACAGAGTTGACCATTCTATATTGATCCTTAAGCTGCACAAATTTGGACTTGCTGGATCTTTACTAAGCTGGCTCAGTTCCTACCTCCACAACCGAATACAACTCGTTAAATTTCAAGGAATTTTATCAAAAAATATATTTGCTACCTCTGGTGTTCCACAAGGTCGTCATCTTGGCCCACTTCTCTTTAACATATTCATTTCGGATCTATCTGACGTCCTGTCAAACATTCCTCACCTACTTTATGCAGACGACCTCAAACTCTACCACACCATTGAATCTAAATCGGATGCACTTTTCCTTCAATCCAAGCTTGATTCTCTTGTTCAATGGTGCAATATAAACAAGCTCTCGCTGAATATTGATAAGTGCCAAATTATAAGTTTTAGCCGTAAATGCATGGTTACGCAGAATACCTACTTTCTCGGCAGCAACTTATTAACTCGCGTTGATAGCGTTGTTGATCTCGGTGTTGTGATGGATGTGAAACTTCGTTTCACCTTGCACTACGACAAAATTCTTTCCCGTGCGAATAAGCAGCTCGGCTTTATTAAACGACGTGCCAAGGAGTTTAAAAACTTGTGGGCCACAACATCATTATACACTGCACTTGTACGCCGTCTTCTCGAATACGCCTGTATTATTTGGAACCCAGCCTTTGAAATTCACAATAACAGACTCGAGTCCATTCAAAAACAATTTTTACTTTTCGCCCTAAGAGATCTGTACAACCCTTACGATTTCGAAAATTTACCGCCATATGAGTTTAGACTGGGTCATTTAAACTTAACTTCACTTGCATCTAGAAGAATGATGATATCGGCCTGCTTCACATTTGACGTAATTAGAGGCGTTATTAAAGTTGAGTTCCTTAATAGTAAATTTGTGCTAAATATCCCCTTAAGGAACACCAGGTCCAATCGTTTGCTAAAGGAATATCCACATTCCACCATATATGCAGCTAATGAGCCGGTGAATAGATGCTGCAGGATCTTCAATGGCTTTAGCAACCTTTATTCCCCAACGATTTCCAAACTATCCTTCAAATCTTCCCTTATCCAAGCCATTTGTACACCATAACTTTTAAGCTCTTGTTTAATTACCGTTTTTAATTGTTATTCTTTTATTTCCTTGTTATTTTACTTATTGTCTATTTTAAACTTATTTGTTTACTCCATTAGTTGTTTATTTATTTATGTGTTATTTATTTGTACCTTACACTTTTTTTTTGTTTTTAAATAATTGGATATTTCATATTTTTTAATGTATGAATATGTATTTATGCCTTGTTTGGCTAATAAATAAAATAAAATAAAATAAATTAAGTGGGATTAGGATGTTGATAGGGTCTTTAATAAGTTTGTTCTAAAAGTGTGCTTAGAGATCCCCGAACCGTAGTTGCTGCTTATAGAGTTGAAAATTCTACAGCACCTATTTATGGGCTCGTTATATGCATAGTTAGTGTGGTGATTGAACTCCTTGAGCAGAGTTGCATACCTAGTGCGTCTTGGTTGGTCATTGAAAATAATTTTGTTGGAGAGAGAGCTTCAACATTGAATGCACCACTTATAATATCAAAGGTAAGGCATGCACTTAACAGTGTTCTTCTAGAAGAGAGAGGCATTAAATTAAGTAGGCTCAGTCTGGTTTTGTAAGAAGGAAGATGTTGGAAGTCTTTTGGATCATAGAGGTCCCTCAAAGCGAAAAGTAAAAACTGTTTCTGAACAGATTCTACTCTCTCACTATGTAGCTCAAAAACTGGGTTCCATATTATGCAGGCATAGAGGACGCCAATAGAGGACGCACCAGAGTGATATATAATGACTTGGTAACCCATATATTCTTGAACTCTTTAGCACGTCTCTTAATGAATCCGAGCTGTTTATTAGCCCTGGCAAGGATTTTGTCATAGTGGAGATTGAACCGCATCTTGTTGTCCAATACTACCCCGAGATCTATAATATGATCAACCCTATTCAATATGGTGTTGTTAAGGCAGTAAGAATACTTTTTGATCGTATTCTTACGGGAAAAGCTTATTACATGGCACTTGTTAATGTTAAGATTCAAATGATTCTCATTGCACCACTGTTCGAGAGATTGAAGCTTGGATTGTAGAAGAATTGCGTCAGATTGCGTGTTTACGCTGTGGTAAATTTTTAAATCGTCTGCATAAAAGAGTTGGGGTATACCAAGCAATGTCTCAGAAAGATCAGAAATGAAGATGTTAAAAAGCAGGGGACCTAGATGACTGCCTTGCGGTACTCCAGAAGATAAATTCCAGAAGATAAATTATAGCCCAATACTAAAACTCCGATATGTTCGTGAAAAATTTTACAAGTGTGACCTCCACTAGGGCAGATTAGGCGGTACAGCAAATTTTTGGTTTGATTTTTTCCCGGCTGGTGGAACAGCAACATTGAAATCGTCGATCACGAATGAGATTGTACTTTGACCCGATTGAGGTGATCAGTCGCGCAAGCGGGACTAAAATAAAGTGCGCATTGCTGATTGTTAGCAAGTATGCTAATTATTGCAAAGAGCCGATTCGGAGTTCCAATGCACCACTGCTTGATTTTTTGTGCATCGAAATGAAAGCCATCATCTTGTGGTAGACTACTGCTTTCACTGTAAGATTTTCCAATTTTATTTCCAATTGCAAGTGAAAGTTGAATTACTCCCGAGCGCAGAATAGATTTTGAACTAAATAATAAGAGTCAGATTATTGATGTTGTAATCTAAACGTCTCTGATTAATCTCTAGTAAGATATTATTTTCTTGCAATTAGAAGTTGCAACAAATTTTCCTGTTAGATTTGCGTTATTTCCATTTTCTTTTCATTCCTACGAATTGACAGCAGTTACTTCAATTACAGTGCATGATGATAAAGTTAAAAGATGTTTGCATAACTCATTAATTCGTTTGCGTGCTCAGTAATTTATCAGAAAACTCTTTTAGATAAGTGGCCCTGGAATTTAACAAGCTGAGTTCGATCGCGAAGATAAGACTGGAGCCAATCAAGAAGGGACCCTGATATACCAAAGTTGCGAAGCTTGTATATTAGAGTTTGATGGTCAACCCGGTCGAAAGCCTTACTAAAGTCCGTATAAACTGCGTCAATTTGACTTCCTTTTTCCATTTCACAGAGCACATCAGAGACCAGGATCATGAGATTGGTAGAAGTCGATCTACGCTTACGAAATCCATGTTGTTGCTCATTTAGAAGAGGGTCGATTATGCGAGTATGTTTTTCACAAACTAACTTCTCAAAAAGTTTGGGGATAACAGATAGAATAGCAATCCCCCGATAGTTATCGACTGATCGTTTATCACCACTTTTGAAAATAGGCGTAAGGTATGAAGATTTCCAGAGAGATGGAAAAACACCTAGGGAGAGGGATTTATTGAAAATCATGTGCAAAGGTGTGATCAATTGGTCCGCAAATTGCACGACGAAGGAAGGAGAAACCAAATCAGGGCCTGGTCCTTTGCCGATCTTTAGTTGATGAATAGCTTCAATAATAGCCTCTTGTGTAAGAACAAACCCGGCGATAAGAGGTCTCGCGGTGATTCTTGCAGACATAGTAGAAGTGGACGTTATTGGCGAGCAAAAAGAATTTTGAAAGTGATCAGCAAAAAAGTTACAAATGGCTTGTGGGCAGGAAGAAACCATGTTACCACGGGACATCGAACAGGGATAGCCGGTTGTTTTACGTTTCAAGTTAACGAAATCGTAAAACTTCCTGGGATCACTAATGATTTTTTCCCCCATTGAGTTAACATAGAACTCATACGCTTCGCGGGATTTGATGGAAAATTCGTTGGATAGCTGATCGTATAATCTGATTAGACCCTCATTGAGCAAGTTTTCATTTTTAATTGCTTTATATAATATATTTCTACGGTTTCTGAGATGCCTTAAATTATTGTCGAGCCAAGGCTCTGAGAGTTTGTTTTTTTTCTTCAGCTTCGGTACGAATAAGTGAATGGCATTGAAAATTATTTTATAAAAGGAAGGCACTGATTCATCTAAATCTAATAAAGAAAGATAAATTGTCCAGTCTACTGTGTCCAAATAGTTTCTAATGCTTAAGTAGTCAGCATTTTGAAAGTCATATACAATTTCATTATTGACGATTGGGTGAAAGAAATATTTGTAGCGGAAAGCTCAACTGTAAAAGCGGAGTGATGGAGAGTGTTTGAGAAAAGATTCTCGGCGTCAATAGTTGGGCTAACCACCACTTCGTCATAAAAGTTAGTAAAATTAAGACCTAACCAATTGCCATTTTGGTTAGGGATAGGAATTATTTGCTGTAAATCGTTGCCATAGAACGTAATTATAAGGTTGAAGTCAATGGAGTCAGAAAGGTTAATTGGAAGGAGGCGGTCATCATTTTCGTCGAGAACGAAACTGATTTTTGGACGATTGAAGTCCCCCAGAACAATTATTTTGTCATCGTCGTGTAGGGAAGCTGTTACTGAAGATATCAAGTCACAAACGTCCATGTAAGTAGTTTCATCAGAATGAGGTGGGATATAAACGATACCAATATAGAGGTAATGCTTGTCGAATAAGACTCTGACGAATTTGTGTTCAAAAAGTTTGTAAGAACTGGTCACAACAAGTTCACTTGAGAGGATATTGCGAATCGCAATAAGTACACCGCCTCCTCTTGAAACTCCAGTATAAAGGTAGTCGCGATCGGTTCTATAGATGGTCCAATCAGTGTCAAGAATTTCTTCGTTTATATGTGAGTCGTTCAACCACGTTTCAGTGATGGTTAGTATATTAAAATGGCAAGATTTAGCGTCAAGAAAAAGCTTGTTTAATTTACTTCTCATACCACCGCAATTGTGGTAGAAAAACCTTGGGCGAATAGAAGCAACTTTGTTGTTAGGAGTAATATTTCTTCTGGTCGTCGCGTGATTTTTGTAATAGAGAAATATGTTTGGAATTGATATAGGAGCGGTAAGTCAGAAGATCTCGTTTGACTTGCTCCGGAGACATTCCAAGTTCTTCATGGTAGCGATTAAAAATAATTCTTAAAGATTCAAGGTCAGTGGGAAGACCCTCTTGTTGAATCATAACTTTGAGCTTAGTCTTCGTTTTCCCATCAAAACACGTGGTTTCATGTGCATCATGCATGTATGCAAGGAAAAGGCGGACATTGTCGTAGATCTTATGATCTCTGAAACGAGACAAGAGGTATCTGCTCTCTAGATCATCTTTAGAGGTTGCAGTCAGCTTTACGACAGGTGGTACAGGTGGGTCGAGGTATTTGGGTGAAGATGGTCGACCAACAGAAGTTTTTGGCATAATGATTGCTGCAGATTGAGATGGTATCAGATCATCCCCAAGATAGATATACCCAGAGACAGCCATGCGTACATGGGAGGAAGTTCCACTCAGACCTGTAATAATCAAATTGATCATTTTCTTAGGGAGAAAGGCGCAAAACACGAAAAAGCAATGGCTATAAGTGTTGACATTTCAAATGCGTACGAGAGAGTTGATGCTAAAAAACGAATGGAAATTTTAATTGAATTAGACATACCTCCGGAATTCATTAATTGGATTACCTTCTTTCTAAATAATAGGATGCTGGTTTTGGGTGAGCGTCACTATAATGTGAGGAATGGCTTACCGCAAGGGGATGTATTGAGTCCCCTTCTGTTTAATATTTATACTGCTGAGTTACACTGCAGAAATAGAGAGAACATAAGGATGATCCAGTATGCGGATGATTTTTTCATTATCTCTCATAAGAAAAATTGGATAAATTGCTTTGAGGACCTTCAGTGTGCCATGGATGAATTTATAAGCAAGTTTAACAATCGTAATCTTAATATTAATGACAGCAAATGTAGTGCTATTTGTTTCGGTAGGAATATAAATTTGCAACAAAACATAAGAATAAATAATAATCCTGTCCAATGGACAAATAGGATCAAATTCCTAGGTTATCTATATAATAAAAAATCTTACAGTTGTGGATGGTCTAACTAACAAAGTGGATAAAAATTAAATGTATGCAAGACCTTTTAAGATTTTAGCTGGTTTAAATCAGTGAGGTAGTAAAAATGGAGTGGGCATGCCCATAAGATTTACATTGAAGGGGATGGTAGTAATTTTTTAGCTACTCATTGTCAAATCTGAACAAATCCAAGTAGTTCCCCTCCAATTTGACAATAAGGTCGAAATGGCGGAAAGGCAACTTTAACATGCTTTGTGCGCGAGAGGATTGAAGGGGCTAGTGGTGGAAAGTTATACTGTCCGTGTCCAGGGGCTGGTTTAAATAGAGGATTAGATGTTGAAAAGAGCTTACTAGCATATAAGGCAATTTATAGGTCTAAGTTAGAACCGCAGATTACCAGCTATTGTGGAGGACCAAAGTATTTTTTTCAAAAAAATTGATGCAATGAAATGTAAAATACCGAAAAGATGTTTGGGAGTTCCGCAGAACACGGCTAATATAATCACTTTTTCGTTAGCAAATGAACTACCAAGCCATCTCAGGGTACCACAATTGACAGCAAAAGAAGTTTTAAAACTAAGAACTACAAACTTGAGTAGGTATATTAATATAATAAATAGTACACTGAAAAAAATCCACATAGCGCCCAGAGCCATGTAACATAGCGCATTATTTATGGTCCCATACGCCATGTACATAGTACTCTGAGCCATAATGTCAGAATCTACATAGCGCGTGGTCCCATGTTACATGGCGCAGCATTTATGGTGCCACACGCTATGCACATAGTGCCCTGAGCCATGCAGCATAGCTCCCAGCGCCATAATTACATGGCGCAGAAATTATGGCCCCACACGTCATATTACATAGTGCCATGAGCCATGTAATATGGCTCATGGCACTTCAATTATAACTCGCAGCCATACTGTGTGAGGGGATCTATAAATGTCAGCAAGTGATACTTGAGTATCGTCGATAGATAGACAACATTCTCAATCGGCTAAGGGCGCATATTGTTGAATGGCTCCTTCGGCGACTCTAAATGCAGCCAGCGCCTGTTTGTTGCAAGTAAGTGACTTCTCCGTGTGCTCATTTATGGTAAGTAGCACTGTTTTGACTGATTTGCTTCTTCAATGTACTATAGTCTTCCACGCCATGTACTAGAGTCTTCCACGCCATGTACTATAGTCCTCCACGCCATGCACTATAGTCCTCCACGCCATGCACTATAGTCCTCTACGCCATACAGTATAGTCCTCCACCCCATACAGTATAGTCCTCCACGCCATGCACTATAGTTCTCCACGCCATGTAATATAGTCCGCCACGCCATGTACATGGCGTGGAAGACTATAGTACATGGCGTGTAGGCCTATGTACTTTTCGCCATGTATTATGGCGTGTGGCGCTATATTTTATCACAATCCCTAAATCGACTATGTACATGGCGCCAGAAGTCTATAAATTATGGCGTCTGGCGCCATGTGTTTTCTCAGTGTAGTTCAAAATCGAATTATAGTATAGTTTACAACAAATTTAAGGATTTATTTGACCAATTAAGGAGTATTATTCAGGAAATCAAACCTGATGAACTTAAAATGATATGGAAACGTGAAGGTAGTTTTAGCAATTTAGATCCTAACAGTTCTGAGGCCTTAAATTTAGAAATAGACAACATTTTTGATAGAAGTGTGTGCGAAAATAGCACAGTAATGCTATGCGATGGTGCAAAGAATATTTTGGGTGTAGGGGGAGCTACATGCACCTGGAACATGGACTCAATAGTCCAATTTAAATTAAGAAACACATCATCAATTGTTAACTGTGAACTGTTCAGTATTATGGTAGCTATTAAATTAGGAGTAAGATTAGGCTTTAAAAATATAGTAGTTTTAACGGATTCGAATGTTGCGTGTATGGAACTAGATAGTAATCTTAGTAGGAAAAATATCACTAGTAAAATTTATGAGTATATTAAGGAAATACAGGACGTAACAGTCAAAGTTATATGGATACCAGGACACTCAGGCCATAGTCAAACGAAAGCTATTGATGAGTTAGCGAAATGTATCTTGTTATGTGATAACGAAGAACTACATGAGTATGAAGCTGATGAGACCTTTGATAGCATAAATAAGAGGATTCTAGATGAATGGAAATCTGAATTCTTAAGTAAAGTTAGAAACCTAAAACCATGTGCATAGGCTAACACAGATTTGATTTTTAGAAATAAAGTTTGGTTTAAGGATCTAAATTTGTGAAATAAGGCTGTAAAAATTATTAATAGATTAATGGTGAACAATGCCCTAAATAATAAAAAAAAATAGAGTTAGGATGAGAATTTATGAAGACATAAATTGCGAATTTTGTGAAGAAATAGATGATATTGATCACAAGATATTTAAGTGCACCGAATACGAAAAGGAACAGATTGATTTTTGATTTTTTTAAAGCGAATAAATCGGTCAATGAAATAATTGTGAAACACAACAGAAATCACCTGAAGCAACTAGGTGAGTTCCTAATAAAATGTGAAATTAAAATTTAACAAAAGATTTTTATGTGAATTTATGTGTAGATTTGATGGAACCAGATTTCTTGAAATCCTTTCCCCTCCCAAATCTCCTGTAATCCCAAAAATACCCAATGTTTATAGCAATCTAATCGCTACTAAAAATTTCTTACGAATTTTAAAGAATCAAATTAAATTCAACTAATCGTGTCAACGTTGGCTGATGCCTGCTGGTCAGGAAGCCAGGACTTTTTTCTGCGAAGTGCAGAAATAAACCGGAGGAAAAAAAAAGTCCTATGCATGCTTATGATGCCGTTTTTACATTTTCCTGCAAATTAATAGAAGGAAGGGCAAGTCATTATTAAAACAGAAACACTGCCCCTACCTACATCAACAGGTTTTATTGATAGAATGTGCATAAGGATATGAACCTGTTGTCTTCAATAAAAAAAACCCGGTTGTAGTGTGCTAAAGCTATAGAAATAACTAGCTACATATTTCCGTAATAAAATTGAAGTATATCGCAGACAATTTAGATTTTTTTCGCTCTCAATAGATAAATCAAACAAACTAGCCAAATTCTATTATTTCCGTGGAATGTATTAAGGGGAATATTATATTTATTGGACGAATACTATATTTCATTGCACTGTGAAATTAATGGTATATTTTAATATTCTATAAGAAATCAGCAACAAAGAGCATTAGATATTAAAATTGATTTTAAAAAAAATCCATCGGTAGTACATACTATTTTTCCTATCATTTTAAGGATAATAGACGTACGGCAGAATGCCTACCGTGTATACTCCACACCTCGCGTCATGCGTCTTTTGACAGCAGCAAGCGTAACAAGTATTAACAGTACACATACAGTATCCCGATATTATCCTGTCGCATACACACACAATTGCAGCTTTCGCATAGCTGCTAATAACCGAGAGCACTATATTACTACACAACTTTACAGGATCAGTACTGTAATAATTATTTTTCCATCTTCAATTCACTTGACATTTTAAGTTAGATTTTCGACGAAGTTCAAAATTAAACAATTGATTTATATCCGGAGTTACACACTACTTAACAAATACTATTTCTATCTCTAATAATCTCTACATTCCAGCCTCTCTCATTCTCTCTTTTTTCCATTCACATTCCTACTGCTGATCCACTTGGGCAGAATTTCACAAGTCTCGCAGCGGCGACGGCGAAAAACACAAACTTATGTTTCGAACTCGGACCTTTCGAAGCATTAGCGATTGACATTTTGCGAATATTTTACTTGTTTTTACTTGGAAATATTGCGAAATTTTCAGAAAACACAACTTCCTTTTCAACTCGCGAACCGTTCGTGATGCACAACACAATCGAAAATGTTTTGGCGTCTCTGTTATTGCCGTGACGTACAGGTCGCGGCGTGAAAGCAATCTAGGCAAGATTTGTTTTTTTTTGTGTTGGTTGATTAGTCTCAGGCTTTGTATGTATGCATGTGTAACAGAGAAATTGTCGAGCCGGCTCTCACACTCACTGCACTTCTATCGGCTCTGGATAAGCGAGATAGTAAGATGCGAGCTGGGCTGGAGGATCTAAGCGTCTCGTCGTCCGCCGCCACCGTCACCATAGACAAAAAGGACATAACAATCTTAATACAAGAGACTTTAGTTAAAGGGCGGCGACAGCAACCAAGGTATAGAAACGGGCTCTTGACGTTGGAGAAACAGAAACTTTCGAACAGATAGGTGGTCAGTGAGAGAAAGAGAAAAATGGCAAGATATCGATACAGGTGTAAAGAAAGTGCTTGCGAATTTTCGAATATAAGACGAAATCAATCAGAAGAAGTCAGATATACCAAAATATCCTCACGACCCCACGACATCCTTCTGGAAACACTAGCAACAGAGTGTATCGTGCAAGGAGGAGACAAAACGCATGACAAAACTCTCAAGTGAATAGCGCTTGTTGCGCTTGACTTGCTATTGTTTCTAGCCCGGTACCGTACTAGCACGAATCACTCAGATGGAATGCTCAAATCATTCGTCAAAAAAAAACTCATTATTGTTGACAGGTCGGAAAAACAACAAATCTGCTGTGACCCGCGGCGCTAGGCCGAAAACATCTTACCAGCGAAACACCGTCCAAGTTCCAGTGAAATCATTAGAAAATGACACTTCTCCCCCTCTTTTAGCATTTGAGATGCTAGAGAGCTATGCTAATTCCGACGTGAAACTTCACTCGCTTGGACGACCCGGATAAATCTTCTGAATTCAAATAGATCCGCGTACACTGAATACAATCAGCGCCAGCCTGCAGGCATAATCCATAATATAGATTCGATCGATTACTGCTCAGATCGGTTTCCCTGTCATGTGGAAATTGTTGCGCATTGCACGGCCCACACAATATCATTCCACTGAGGTCCAACAATCAACCTTCTTCTTGACGACCCAACTGACACTCGTCTTCTTCGGACATGTAGCAAGCAAACAGGCACACAACAAAACGAATACACAACAATACAAACCATTAATCCAAGGGCTGACTGGATACACAGTTTTTGAGTGAAAACGCCCGACGTTGTCGAGAGACATTCGAATCCAATCGCAGATCATTTAATTAGTTGAAAAAAAAAGCAATTTCTATCATTCACTTGGCCACTTCCGATTCGATTCGTTTCCCGGGTCACTCACTGTGCATACACTGCGCGCTTTACACGAATTCCACGGGAAAAAATGCATGCAAAATTTGAATACAACACGCATCGACGTGAAAACACCCCCACAAAATACACTGTCCGATAAAACACAGCTTAGGACAGTAGTAATAATGCACAGGCAACAACAAAAACACTCAAATGAAACCAAGCACACTCCGAAGTCGCGGCGATCCGTAGGACACCACCAGGGACGACAGCACAATCAAACGAAATATGAAATCTTCGCATGCAGAAAACACTTGTTATTTCACGTGAACGCACAATGCAATCAATTATTCGCGTTCTCAATCTTCACTTAAATCGCCCTTTCACAAAAACATGTTTTCGACTTTTAACTAGAGCTGAACGTCCTCTCGAGCGACCCGTCAGTGTACCAAACTCATACTCGCGAGTTCATATGTGGCTGCCGCGACGCGACAACGAAGCCAGCGAAAAGTCGTTTACAATTCGCCGCATTCGCGCATACATCCATGCATACTGTACGTGGGCAAAACTGGGGCAGATTCGATTTCATTCGAATGAGTCTGTCAGAAACTGGTCAGGAACGACAACAGACGGCAAATTAACATGACTTATTACATGCAACTCGAAACTGAGTGAAGTTAGGTGCAAGAGATACTTCGCCGCAAATGAAAATAATTCCAGTATGACTGCCTGACTGTACATTCTATTTGAATAATGCATATTTGAGTTTTGGATAAGTTTTCATTGAAGATATAATAAAATCAACGGGTAAACTGGACTTGATGCCCCACATCCGGGAAATTCCACCACCAGAGGGCAAAAAGGTGGTAGAAGGGGTGAAAAATTGAGGAAAAACAGACAAAATTATACATAAAAATAAAAAAGAAGATAAAACAATTAAGAAAAAGACAAAAAAGAAAGAAAAGAAGCCCCAAAAGCAAACGCACAACCACAAAAACACAAACATATTAGTCCGAAATCTACCGGCAAATTCATGTAACAGCTGTGTGGGGCATCAAGTCCAGTTTTACCAAATCAACATAGCCTGTCGACAAAGGTTTGTTTTTTTTTTCTTTAGAATGGTAATAAAAATTACATACATGCAGAAAATAAAATTTTAAATTAAGTTTTAAAATAGTTGAATTTCGGTTTTTATCTTCGAAAATCACAGAAAGTTAGAGCAAATGTCAAGTAAACCTAACAACAAATATTTATGGTACAATTTAAATTAGTTTGATCATTGAATTATCGGATGATTGAATTATTAGCACAAACAAGATTAGTTAGGAATAAATTAATTCAATTTTCCACAAATTAAAATTACTATTCAATGCTTATGCATATTATTTACATACGAATTTTATCGTGGAGAATACATATGAAGAGGTTTGAATTGCGAATTGACGCTTTTAAACTTATTTACAAGTGTAGACAGTATGAAAATAGCCATAAAGATAACCTATGTCCTTAAAAAAATACTTTTACTACTGAAGAAAAATCACTCGCTCGTAGTAGAAAATCATGGAGGCCTGGAAAAAATTAGAGAGGCATCGAGGTAAAACTGGACTTGATGCCCCACACCCGGGAAATCCTACCACCAGAGGGCGAAAAGGTGGTAGAAGGGGTGAAAAATTGAGGAAAAACAGACAAAATTATACATAAAAATAAAAAAGAAGATAAAACAATTAAGAAAAAGAAAAAACAGAAAGAAAAGAAGCCCCAAAAGCAAACGCACAACCACAAAAACACAAACATATTAGCCCGAAATCTACCGGCAAATTCATGTAACAGCTGTGTGGGGCATCAAGTCCAGTTTTACCGTCTTCTCGTGTATTTTTTGCATTTTTTTCGTGTTTTTTCTTCAATTATTGGCCCCTGCTATCAACATTTCGTCCTCTGGGAGTAGGATTTCAGGCTGGGAATCATCAATTCGATTTTCACCTATTTGTTATTTGTTTTTCTTCTATTTTTACGAGCTTTATTTTTACGGTAAAAAGTGCATAATGCTAGTGAGAATCCTACTCCAGTTATAATTCGCCGTATTGCATACACAATTTGCGGCGACGAAGTTTGATCGTTGCGTCAAATCATGGCCATCTAAATTAAATTCATGCACTATTCTCAAAACTTCAGTATCGAAAAGAATGAAATGATAAATACAAAACGAAATTTCATTCACTTCCAATATTTCGGAATAAAACAAACCTATTCTCTGCAAACCTATTCACTGTTTACGATGTAACGCATAAGCGTGCACAGGATTTTGAATTAGTAACAGGAGGATGGTGAACCACCAAAATTCCTCATACACTTGCCTCAATTATTTGTACTGTAAAGTACTGTAATGGTACAAATGTGCTATTTTTGATTTTTCAAAGGCATTTATGCAATAGAGGGGGCAAGTGTACGCCATTGATCGAACCATACAAATAATATTGCATCTAAAAACTTAATCGATTCTTTTCGATACACTAGAGACATTCCTATTTGAAACGTCACTGTGACTTCACTAAAACAACGACCGGTTCCTGAAGGGGGGGGGCAAATGACGGAAACCGTCCGTCATCTTCGTTGCCATAACACACACGCCCTAGTGTATCTGACAGGTAGACGCGTTTTGTATCTATCGAGGAGGTAGTGTGTATCTTTTTTGAGTTTTAAGTTTTCCGTCGTATATTTTTGTAAAAAAAATCGAAGTGCCGATTGCATTTAATCACAAAGTGCTTTAAGATCATATTATTAAAGGTATATTTTCAATGTTGATTGAATAAACCGGCTCGAAATAAGTGTAAATAACTGTTGAAATATTAATTGAATACGGTAAGTACGCGCAAATTTAATATACAAGATACAGCCACACCTTGATTTCATTCATTTACGAAATGATTTTTGTTTATAATTTGGGTTCTAAATGATCCAGGATTTAGATGTTTGCCTTTGCATGATAATCATACATCTATTGGGTATTATGAATGAATGAAATTTATTTAGTTATCTCTGAAAAACGATCGTAATTTTATTGATTTGTCGCGGAATTGAAGGCATTTTGTGATAGTTGATTCAGTCATGACTAATCTAGCTCGTTAGCTGGAATTTGAGACTAATTCGATGGCAATTTGCTAAAATAGCTTAAATTAGTGAGGGAAGACTATTAGGTATGTAAATAAAGCACTTGCTATAGAGTAAAATCATATATTTAAGTTAGTGCTAGAATGAAAATTTTTAAGTAAACAAATTTTTTCCAGTGGGCATCTTTAAATGAAAACTGTTGCAGGATAAGATGGTCTACTGGCCCATTACGCCTATTTAGAGTGCATCTATAAGTGCGGATAAAAATAACTGTGCGAAAATAATTAATTA
Organism: Nemotelus pantherinus; assembly: GCA_963978885.1. Lineage (NCBI taxonomy): Eukaryota > Metazoa > Arthropoda > Insecta > Diptera > Stratiomyidae > Nemotelus > Nemotelus pantherinus. The sequence goes on along the minus strand of OZ022267.1, from coordinate 11,994,048 downwards.
AAACGATACAAAAAAAGGAAGCACTATGTACCATGAACTGAATTTTCGTGCATTACTTGCTTGCGAATATTCTCAAATACGTATTGAAATATGTTGCATCGATCAACTTCCGATTATCAATTGTGGTTTCTTCCGGCTGATACTCGTTAAGGACGAATAGTTCATTGTAAAAAGTCTACAAAAAACGTTTGATTTCGTAGAAAATCTTCTAGTAAAGAAAAAACGATCGTGTTTTGTTTGCGAAAAATATACTGATTGTAGGACCGTAGGTAGTTTAGTAGAGGTAGCGGGCATAAGCGCGCACAAAACCTTGAAATAGCAGGGACAAACGCCCAAATTCAGGACACACTTTTCAGTGAATTAATGTGAAGGCACAGCAAAGATGCAACAACCGATTTTCAAGAGTAGCTTGGCAATAGAGTGGTAAATTATCTCAATTAGGCAATAGAGTGGTAAATTATATAATTTTTTCCTCATCTGACGACTCTGTTTTTTGCAAATGTGATCTGCTTAAATGATCTGCAATTGATAATTTTTTACCAGGTACATGTTTCAATTCAAAATCAAAGTTATGAGTACTGATCCTCATTCTTTGTTTACGAGGCGGACATTTATTCATAGGCTTTTGAAAAATATAGATATGTGGCTTATGATCGGTTTCTACTAAAAATCTCTGACCATAATATTGCTTAGTGAAATCACTGACAGAGTTGATGCTCCAAAATCTCCTGCTGGAGTCACGACTCGGAACATAAGCAAATCTCGTGCCCAAGCTCCGCAATCACTTTCACTGCAATCGCCTCAACCTATTTTTAATGAACATCAGCCGCAGCAACAGCCTCGCGATCGACCTCCTACCTCACCGCTATTACTATTGGACATTCCCACCACTTCCGCACCTCGTACCGACGTTACAGCAACGCATGTAGTTCCTCAAATTCGACCCAGTGTGCATGTCGAATCTTCTGGGCCAAATGGTGCACTTCCCCACGTTAAAGTGGTGAGTCCGCCACTGCAAGTCTTCATATCCCGCATAGACTACAATACTTCAGCCGAGACGATTAAGCAATTTGCAGCTGCTAAACTTGGCTACATGCCACCACTTCTGGTCTGCAAAAAACTGACACCTGACAACTTACCAAACCAGGAAGTGGCTTCTTTCCGCATAACTGTCTCTCTGCTGGTATCAACGAGCTTCTACGAAAGGACTTCTGGCATCCTGGTGTTCTGGTCAAAGAATTCACCAGAATTCCTCGTAAGAATTTTCATCCGAAAGGAGCAAGGAGCTCCAGAACTTAGGATTAAGACTTTACTATCAAAATGTCCACGGTTTGAGGACCAAAACTAATGAGTTCTGGCTCTCTGCCACTTTAGCTTCGGACGACATAATATGTCTTACAGAAACCTGGCTTACTGCTGATATCTTCGATTCGGAAATCTTACCTGACCACACGGTTTTCCGTAAAATTTCCGACAGAGATCGTTTGAATAGCGGTAAATCCGATGGTGGAGGTGTTCTCATCGGTATTAATAAGGCACTCAGCGGAACACTCTGTCGTGATGCTCCTTTCTGTCCTCCTGTTGAGTGTATTTTTGTGCGTATCTCCTTACTTTCTGCCAAAACCTTAGTCGTCGCTTCCATATATATCCCCTGTAACCTTCCTCTGTCGATTTATGAACAATTCCTGGCGGAACTCTCTTCTTACCTCAACAGCCATTTTCCCACCGCTTACGTTCTGCTATGTAGTGATTTTAATCTCCCTACTCTAGATTGGGATGCTGACTATTCGGTTATCATCTCGACTAGTAGTGTTTCTTTAATAACGTCTTCGTTTCTTTCACTGTGTTCCCTCTCTCAGCTCAACACTATACCAAATGCAAGCAATAGAATTCTGGATCTCGCTTTGTCCAATATCCCAAAATCATCACTTTCTTTAAGCTCTGCTCTCTTTCCTTATGTTCCTCCTGATTCTCATCACCCCCTATTATTCTGGAAATTTCTAATATTCGTTCTATGAGGAATAAAGTCCCATCCTTATTACGTTTCAACTTTCACAGGGCTGATTTCACCGGCATGGCAATTGAAATAAATAGAATTAACTGGTTTTCGTTTTTTCGTGGCCTTGACGTTGATGATGCTCTGTGCAAGTTGTATAACTTCCTATCTAACCTTATTCCGCTATTCACACCAACTAATTGTCCTAATAAACCGAACGATGCTCCATGGTTCAGCAGTGAAGTTTCAATCGCACTTGAAGCCAGAAATGCAGCTCGTTACTTATATAAGAGATCAGGTTCACCTGTTGACCTTCTTTTGTATAAGGATCTTCGCTCTAAAGCGAAAGAAGTTGTCAGGCAGGCGATGCGCTCCTACATTGCTGGCGTTGAAGCTTCAATTAGAACCAAGCGCTCCTACATTGCTGGCGTTGAAGCATCAATTAGAACCAATCACCCGAAATCCTTTTGGTCATTCATCCGTTCCTTGAAAAATAGTCCTAGTATCCCCAATGGTATGCACTTGGGTGATACAGCTGCCTCCAATCCACAAGAAGTGTGTGAGCTTTTTGCTTCTTACTTTTCCACTTTTTTCTCACAACAATCCTCTTCTAATTCCTCAAATCTTCCCTCCACATCCTCTCCTGAATTGCACTCATTTCGAACGAACCCTCTTGAAATTGAACTTCTGTTGAACGATATCCATGCCAATACCGCTAGTGGTTCCGACGGTATTCCAAATATCCTGGCTAAATCTCTTTCATCATCTCTGTGCGTCCTTTCCTATACATAAAGCCGGTGATCGTACATGCGTCTCAAACTATCGTCCCATTTCCCTTCTTCCTTGCTTTAGCAAGATCCTTGAAAAAGTGGTTTACAAGCGGGTCTACTCCTTTATCCAGCCTACTCACGCTCATGAGGAGCATGGTTTTGTCAAAGGTAAATCCACTTTAACCAACCTTTCCTTCACACACACGGTCGCATCCGCTCTTGACCATCAAAAGCAGGTTGATGTACTTTATACCGACTTTTCCAAAGCCTTTGACTCCGTCAACCATAGCCTCCTTCTTCAAAAGCTAAGGTACGATGGCATTGCTGGTTCTCTTCTTTCCTGGTTAATTCTGTCTAAAACTGTTAATTCCTCCTCTTTAATTCCTTTTTATCCTGCATCAGGTGTTCCGCAGGGATCTATCCTTGGTCCTCTTCTCTTTCTTTTGTTCATAAACGATCTCCCTCCTTTAATTCATTCTTCTTGTCTTTTGTATGCCGGCGATTTCAAGATGTTTCGAGTGATTGAGTCACAAGATGATTATATGGTTTTACAAAACTATCTCAACAGCCTACAGACTTGGTGCGCTTCCAATGCTCTCACTTTGAACATCGTGAAATGTCACAAAATGTCTTTCTCTTTGAAAATTTCACCTTTGATGTTCTCCTACTCTGTTTGTGGCTTTCCTCTTAATGTCGTTGATAATTTTAGAGATCTTGGCGTAATATTTGATCCTAAGCTCAAATTTGATAAGCATATTTCTTATATTACCGGCAGGGCCTCTAAACTATCCGGTTTTATTATTAGATCCTCTAAGGCTTTCGTTAATATTTCCACCTGTGTACACCTTTTCCTCTCCTTTGTACGTAGTATCCTTGAATATTACTGTCAAGTTTGGTGTCCTCGTTTTGTCTACTTAAATACTGCGTTGGAGTCGGTTCAACGCAGATTTACTCGCACATTCAAATTATTTCATAAACTAGTAGATTCAGATATCAGCAGCCACGTTTCTGTCCGTGTTGCAGTGCATGGCACCCGCTCTTCGTTTGAGTTTAGTGTGCCATTTGCGCGCACTGATATCTTTTTTTATTCTCCGCTGTTGTGATTACTGAGGCAACATAATGATCTACAGTTTGATCCTCTACATTATATGCATTTAAAACTTTTCTTAAACATAATGTTTTGCTTACTACTAGTTCAATGTAGTCTTTTTTCCTTTTCTTTTTTTTTTCTCTATTTTTCTTATTTTGAATTTGTACTTTTTCACTTTGATTTTGTTTATTATTCTTCTTTATTTTGTATCATTATCATTTCATTATTATTTTGTTCATTTTTTCATTCTTTCGTTAGTGAATTATTTGTATTTTATATTTTCTATATTCAGTAATTGGATTTTATCTGTTGAATAATAGTAATAGTAAATAAATAAATAAATAAATTGCTTGAACTTTTGACAACCAAACACTAAAGCTAAACTTTCTTTTTCAATTTGACTGTATATTTTTTCAGTCTGAGTTAATGCACGCGAACCTTACGCCACTGGCCTTTAATCCTGGATCAGAACACATCTCAATCCTTCACTAGATTCATCCATACTTAAAAATATTGGTTTGTTTACATCAAAGTACGCTAGTACCGGAGGATTACACAATATCTCCTTAAGCTGTTCGAACGATTTTTTTTTTGTGTGTCGCTCCAATCAAATATTACATCCTTTTTTGTTAATTGTTTTAGACTACCTGTCAACTGTGCCGCATTTGGTATGAATTTAGATACATAGTTTACAGTTCCTAAAAACGTTAGCAATTCTTTTTTATTCTTTGGCCCTTTCATTTTTTCAATAGATTTTACTTTTTCGTGATCTACCTGAATTCCAGTTCCTGTTAGTATATGTCCTAAGTATTTAACTTTAGTTACCATAAATGCACTTTTGCTCAAATTAAACTTTATGCCATACTTTCGAGCTCTCTCAAAAACCTTATCCATAATTAGTAGGGGAGACCGAGGAGGGTTGTGACAATTTTTACGTTAACTAACATAAGTCATCTAATATTACTGGTACGTCTATGAGCTTTTCTATGGAAGAAAGCTAATTTAATACACTATTTAAATTAAATATAAAAAGAAACAAAAAAAGTAAGATCCATGAGAAAATTGAGATTAAATGAAGTAATCCTCAATGTCACAACTCTCCTAGTACCAAGGTAAGTTGTGACAGGGTTCGAGGTAAGTTGTGACAGGGCTCGAGGTAACTTATTTTTGATGGGCGAGTCAGTAAGAACAGCGGATTTGATCTTACTTCTATTTGGTTGGTTGCCTTTTCTTGGAGGTCCTTTTGGCAGTGGCCCGAGCACTTCCGGTGAAAATAAATAAGATTTAATATGGCGTAGATTAAGAGATTTAGTTGTGGACGCAATTGGTTACAAGTTTGTTGGTGGTGGATTATAAGCTTGGGATGTGGGGCAACAGGTTCTATTTCTGGAGGCTGCGCATTACAGATTAGAGATCTGGAGACAACGGAGTCAGCGTTTACGTGCTATATGGATGCTAAGATGTGGAAGCAACTGGTGCAAAGCTATCGTATAGAGGGCTGCGGTTCCTGAATGCAGAGGCAACAGGATCTATGTTTTCGGATCCGATAACATCATTCAACAGTATATATAGACTGGAAGAACTGTTCTTATGCATCAACAATTATGTTTGGAGTAACTGTTCTTCCTTGTTGATCTGCAGTCAATTCGCGGTCTGACATTGGATCGGTCCAAACTCGATCAGTAAATTGTTCAGGTCAAGTTCCTGTAGCTGCAAAACCAACGCTGATGTTCCTTGCCGTGATCGTTACGTCAAATACAGTTTTTTTGCATTATTAATAGCCTTTTTCAGAGGACCTTAAATAGCACGATCCATTGGTTGTAGTTTGTTACTACAGCAAAGAGGAAACGTGAGTAAGATTATGCCATTTTCTCTGAAAAACTCGATATTTTTTAAAGCCACGTGTGACGAATGGTTTTCTAGTAATAACAAAGCTTTTTGTTCTTTTGACGATCTGACATGGTTTTTGAAGTGTTCCAGAAACGTATGAAAATCATTCTCTTGCATCCACTCTGAGCCGTTAGCTGTTAAGTTAGCTAAAGTTAGCTAAATATCTTTTTCCGGAAAATTTATGTATGTTAAAGACACATGTATAACTGGAGAAAAATATCGCCACATTTGTTTGATTGAAGCTCGTTGCCCAAGCCATACTTGAGCCAATCTTAGTGATAAATTTGGATCGGAAAGTTCTTATTATGCTTATGTGCTAATCTGTACGCCAAGCTTTTCGTTTCTTTAGTAGTTAAGCCATAATCTGAAGACACACAAGTCAACAAATACTCGCATAGCATATTTTCTTTATCTTTGGTGAAGACTGTTGGAAAAGCATACCCAATAGATGGTGGTTTTTTCGTTTCATTGGCCCCTTAAGCTTTTTTCTTCTTAATATATCTTTGACATTATTTTTAAGATTGTTTCCACCTAATGTAACCTCCTCACAAACTAATTCATATATTTCGATACTAGATACAGGTCTATTATTTTTTCTTGTATATTTATTTGGCATTCTCAAACAATATATAAAAATTAAAGTAGGTGGGTAAAGCATGCAGACCCCCACCACAAAGCATGTTGCCGAAAATAGATTTGCTTCAAATTAGGAGAGTTGTGACAAGCTGTCACAACTCTCCTAGGAGCAAAAAAACATGCGTCGATCAGAATAATGGCTCATAACCTAACAAATATGAAGCAAACCAGAAAAGCTATATCAAGGTATGAAAGTAGAATAGTTACTGCATATCAGTAAAAATATCACAACAGCACTAGCAATACGTATATAAAATAATAGAACACTGAATTATTGACCAAAAACTTACTTTTGGCATTTTTTTTTACAACAATGTCGTATTGACACTACCACTTGCAGTGCCGGCCTGCGCGAAATAACATGTAATAACTCGTCAAAAAAGCAATAAATGCGCAGTGTTGCTAGCTTTCTAGCTGTCATAGGCTCCGAGAAATCTAGTATGTCGCAACTCTCCTCTGTCACAACCCACCTCGGTCTCCCCTAACAATTGCTCTTTCGTTTCAGTCCATATCAACATATCATCAGCATATATTCCTACATTTTCAATATCTTCAAATATTTGAGTAAAGACTCTATAAAACACTTCTAGGCTCGAGCATATGCCATATGGTAGCCTATTAAAATGATATCTAATATAATTTATGTACCAAACAAGGTAACATACATTAACAATTCAATATAACAGCATAACAACTGTATATCAGTCACCATTTTGTTGGATCTTCAGACCAAGCAGTGCTGCTGGTCGAGCCGTACGCTTTAACTACCATGAAGCACACTTCGCTGGTATAGGGATTCAGATCAGCTCAGTTAACTGGTTCTCTTATACCCGCGGTCACACTGTTGTTGTACTTATTCTCAAATCTCACAACTTCCTTTCCAAGCTTATCTACAGCTTCATTGCTTGCTTTGTTCTCGCCAACGCAATGCAACTTATTGGTTTCGACGTGATGTACCGTGGCACTCATGATGATTTCCTTGAATTTATGATTACTGTGTTGAGTCCTACAGCTGCTCTAATCAACAAAAGCCCGTCTGATCTTATGTCCGTTGCTTGGAAAATTCCCATGGTTTCCCTCGATTCCATGTTCCTTTATAATATCACTGCTCCTAGTCCACGAGAAATTTGCGACCTCTTTTCAAAATACTTTTCTTTCTTCTTTTCCTAACCCAATCAATCCAATCTCATCTTCTGGAGTTCTCCGTGTTGTTTCATCTCCCTTCTCTTTCATTCACACCAATCCTCTAGAAATCGAATTCTTACTCGAGTGCCTTGTATGTCACTTGTATCAATTACCTACAATTTTTTTCATTTTTTTGTGTACCTACAATTTTTTCTAAGACTGCAGAATTTTTCCTACAGACCCTTGATTTTTTTCTTAGGTCCTATGAGTTTTTTTTTACAGATTCCAAGGATTTTTGTTTAAATCCCTTGATTCTTCCTAAGTTCCTATATTTTTTCCTTAGGACCCAGAATTTTTTTTCAAGCTCCCGAAATTTATTCAAGCTGCCGTTATTTTTCCCTATACTCCCAGGCATTTTTCCTTAAGTCGCATGATTTTTTTTACGCCTATGATTGTTTTCGAAGTCCCCTGATTTTTCCTAAAAAAGAAGTAATCTAGGGCTTGAAGCCGATAGAGAGCTTCATCGCCAATTAAAAATCAATGAGTGTGGAGTGATTAGTTCCACGACTCACTTTACTCCTGATTTATTGAGGTACCCATTCAGAGCTAGATGACTTCAAAGCTTGGTGCGTGGACCTTCGTCCGAACCTGGATTTGAACCAGTGACCCAACACACAAGAAACCCGGGCTCTATCCACTAGGCTACTCAAGCTTCGGTTGGTCCTTGATTTTTCCCAGACTCCTAGGATTTTCTCTACAGACCTCTAATTTTTTCTAAGCTACCGCAAGTTTTTCCTAGACTGCCAGATATTTTTCTAGAGTTCCCTAATTTTTTCTAAGCTTCCATGGTTTTTTTGTTAGAGTTCCACAATATTTTCAAGAGTAACCTGTTTTTTTTAGCTCCCATGACTTTTCCCCAGACTTTTACGATTTTTTCCAGACTCCCCTGTTTTTTTTCCAAGCTGCCGTAATTTTTTCATAGACCCCACCGATTTTTTTTAGAGTCCCATGATTTTTTCTAGGCTCCTGGAATTTTTTCCAGATGCGTAGGATTTTTTAAAAATCCACTGAGTTTTCCAAGTTTGTTTCCCAGGCTCTTAGGTTGTTTTTTTTGTATTGAGTCCCCTAGATTTTCCTTAGCTCGTGTAATGTTTTTTTTTACTCTCAGAATTTTTCTGAAGACCCAAAAAGTTTTTCTGAGCACTCAAGATTTTCTCTGAGACTCCCCGAATTTTTTCTGAGTCTTTTGGATTTTGCTAGAATCTCCTGAATCGTTCTAACCTCCCATGATTTTTTTTATGCTACCAGAATTTTTCGAGAGCCCCCTGAATGATCTATGAATATAATGCGTTGTCTAAACTGTCAGCCAAAAATTTTCAAAAGTCCCCATCCCACATGAACGGCAACCCTTCACCAAATTACACATTTTGAGCATCCGAAATTTATGCTCGCTAAACGTCACGATTGGATCATCAGATAAACATGAATGGAATGGATATGTTGGTCTTAAGTAGGACCAAGTCTGGTGCAAGTGATTTTGAAATGTAGGCTACCCTGTTGCAGTGGTGCCATCTTCAACAATTGCTAAGAAAAAAAGTTGCTAAGGCTATTTGTCCTATAAATTCCGATCTAGCCGTCAGATTTTAACAAAATTCACGCAGTAGCTGGACCTAACTTCAGGCTAAGTTTGGTCAAATTTGATTTGGCAAATCAGGGTCGGGCTGCAAAAACGAAATTCACATAGTAGATGGATCTTATAATAAGTCAAGTTTGGTAGGAAATTGGTTAATGTATAGGGCGGTCAGCTGTCAGAATTTTTCGTCAATTTTCTACGAAGCGAAGTCATTTTCTTTTATCCTTGTCTAGAAAAAAATTATCTTTACCCCTATAACTTTCAATACAGTCATCGGATTGGAAATGGATTGGTCTCAACGTGAAGCAGATTTGTTCTACTTTTCATAAAAAATCCGGGAAGTCTTGGAAAAATTCACAGCATTGTACAGATGCTACGGTCAGATATTCATATGGCATAAATCTAGGATCTAAATAAGTGGCCCAAGGTTTCTATTTTCCAAGTTTTGGGAATTTTTTATGATGACAACCTCAAACATCTTTCAATCCCTGTAACTTTCGAGGAAGTCATCGAATGAAAATGCAACTCACAGAATAGGTTGATTTTGATGTGAAGCAGTTGGGGTAGACTTTTGGTGGTTACAGTGCTGGTAACGTGTTGCAAGCACTGAGCATTTTTATCATTTATGCTATGAAAATTCGGTAATGAAAATAAGTGACCAGTATTTTATGTTCCAAAATTTTGAAATTCATGCGAGTGGTAGCCATGGAAGACTTTTCGGTAAAACTGGAGTTGATGCCCCACACAGCTGTTACATGATTTTCGCCGATAGATGTCGGGCTAATATGTTTGTGTTTTTGTGGCAGTGCGTTTGCTTTTGGGGCTTCTTTGCTTTCTTTTTTTCTTTTTCTTAATTGTTTTATCTTCTTTTTACTAATGTTCGAAGAACATTAGTATTAAAATCGATTCGGCCAAAAATTCATATTTCCATATATATATATATATATATATATATATATATATATATATATATATATATATATATATATATATATATATATATATCATCAAAAAATTTCAGTGAGATAATCTCGGGAACGCGCCATCCGATTGAGCTGAAACTTTCAGGATACATTAGTGTATATGCAGAATAGGTCCAGGTCTCTTTAAATGTCAGTTATTGTTAGCCTTTTGGCGCCGGCGGCCATTTAAGTGATATTTTTAATATGCCTATTATTTCGTGCACAAATAATTTTCGCAAAAATAAAGTTAACGAAATAAATTTCGAACGTGTTTTACATATGAATCGAATAATGCTTTGGAATTTTATAACCCTATGTGTGCGCTGGGTGCCTAAAAAGAGGACGGGAAAATTTGAAAATTTTTAAATTGGGATAACTTTTGACAGAGCTATTCAATCATTACGAAATTTTCAGGACATATTGATATTATTTAGTTGTAGATTTGTGTAGCTTTAAATGAGCGTGCTGGCAACCCTATAGCTAGGGCAGGCACTGAAAGTGAAAACCTCCAAATCATCGTCTCTCTTGAAAAAATGCCGTTTCTTCAAAAAAAAGCCACTCATATGTAAATCTTATGCTTTGTTTACATAACCGAAAAAAAAAAAAGATATGGTATAACGGGCACGCCTGGTAACCCTTGCCCAATTTACCTATATTTTCAGCATCAAAAACTTCTGTTCACGGAAACTCACGATCCGATGAGCAGAATTAATTGAAATTTGCAGAATGTATTGGTCTTAAATAGGACCATTTCTGATAGAAGTGATTTTGAAATACGGGCGATTCTGTGCCAGTGGTGCCATCTTGAAAAACCACTAAAAAAGATAACTGTTTTTAGCCCTATAAATTCTGATTGAATCGTTCGATTTTGACGAAACTCACACAATTGCTGGACCTTACTTTAAGCCACGTTTGGTAGAAATTTGGTCGAAAAATTCGGTTGGAGTTGCCAGCTATGATAATTTTGGTGTCTTCATTTTGAAAAAAAAAATTTGGAAGTGAAAACATTCAAACCATCGAATATTCAAAAAAATGTCCGTTTCTTACAATAAAACCAATCTGTATATAAATCTTATGTTTAATCTACACGTCCAAAATAAAACTTTGGAAATATCATGTCGGACAAGAACGGTAACCCTCTCCCAGTTAACCTATATTTTTAGCATCAAAAACTTCTGTTCACGGAAACTCACGAACCAATAATCAGATACAGCTAAAATTTAGAGAATGCATTGGACTTAAGTAAGACCAGATTTGATAGAAGCGATTTTGAATTGTGGGCAACTCTGTGCCAGTGGTGCCATCTTGAAAAATTACAAAGAAAAAAAACTGCTTTTTGCCCTATGAAATGTGAGTTAGTCACCAGATTTTCATGAAATTGGCAAAGTAGCTAAACCTAACTCTAATCTCTGTTTGGTGGAAATTTGGTTGAAAAATTTGATTGGTGCTTACAGCTATGGTAATTTTTGTGTCTTTGGTTTTGAAAATTCGCTCAGGAAAATAAAACTTTTTGCACTATAACTTCCAGTGCAGTCATGAATTCAATACGAATTACATACAATTAATGAAACATGTCATAAACATTATTCAGGCCAAATTTGGTTGAAAAGCCACGATAGGGTTGCCAGCTATTGTTGGTTTTGTGTTTAATTGCAATATCTTTATTAAGCGGTTTTATCGTAGAATTTTCAAATGGGAATGATATTGTAGTGACAATAAACAGCAAATATTAAGCTTTCGATTATTTGAAAAAACTCGCTGCAGGTAACTCTAAATTTCTTTATACTCCTTTAACTTCGAATGTAATATAACAACGTGAAGCAGATGTGATATATTCTTGGCTTTGATACTGGCAGAAGGTTGCCAGCACGAGTCGGTTGTGCTACTTTTGTATCAATAAACGCTTACAGTTAGTATTCATACCGGAAACATTTACAATTAAAATAAATAATCAATGTTGCAATTCGCAAAGTTCTGCAAATTTTTCGAATCGCAGCCCCAAACACCAACTTCAGTTACAGTGCTGCAGGCACTGAGCATTTTCTTCATTGATGTTATATGAGATGCTGCTTTCAAAGTTTTGTGAAATAAGCAACTGATGACGAATATAATTAACCCGTGTTTTGCTCTTGTAAACGTTGAAACTCATGCCAGTGGTAATATCTGAAACCTTCCACCATATGAGTTATAATGCATTCTTGAGACCAAAGTAAAACGTGGCATTTGAAACAGTTTGGTCGTAATAAGCAGCACATGTGGTGGAATATGCACTCAAAACCTGCACGATTCTTCTACTGTTCTTCGAACATTAGTGTTTCTAGCGGTTCAGGTGCGCTAGAGTTTTTATTTTTTTGTCTTCTTTTTTCTGTTTTTCTTCATTTTTTCAGCCCTTCTACCATCTTTTCGCCCTCTGGTGGTGGAATTTCCCGGGTGTGGGGCATCAAGTCCAGTTTACCTGGCTTTTCTAGCCCATAAGTTTGATGATTAATGATTATATATATTGATATGGCATGAAGTTTATTTATTTCAAAAAAGTTCGTCTAATACAGACTAGTAGCATTTACATTAAAAAAGATTAAAAACTTATTTTTAGCTAAGCTCTTTTTCAAAAACGGTAAGCATTCAAGTTAAATTGATGGTAATCACTGTTAAGATTTCTTTTAATGGACGAAACGGGCTCATTGAAGACGTACTTGGTCCGATAGGCAGTGACAGATAAAATTTTGACGTGTCTCACTCTGTGACCCTTGATATTGAGGCCAAATAAACCTAAAGGTGTTCAGATGAAATATTACCCATGAGGAGCTTAGCAGCAAAGACCGTTTTGAAATGTTCACGTCTGTTATTAAGTGTATTCATGGCCAGTAAGTTAAGTCGATTAATGTAAGGAGGCAAGCGAAGAGGATCTGACCAAGCAAATTCACGCAAAGAAAACCGTAGAATTTTTTCTGAATGGACTCGATACGATCCACATGATAAGGTGCCTAAACTAGACACGCATATTCAATTATCGGTCTTACTAACGCACAAAAAAGAATCTTAGCAAGATGTATGTCATGAAACTCTTTGGATCGCCTCCTCACAAATCTCAAGATAGATCAAGCTTTTAATAAGGTGGCGTTAATATGATCGTCAAAAGTAAAAGAATTTTTTAAAAGCACTCCTAAATCGAGTACTTTGTCATAATACCTTAAAGGAATACTATTCAAAGAGTATTCAAAGCTTAACGGATTAATTTTACGCGTGTACGAAACAACGGTACACTTGTTAATATTAATGACTAATTTGTTAGTGTCACACCAAGTCATGATACTATTTTTTCATTTCATTTATTAAATTCGTCTAATCCAGACTATACACATACAATACAAATTAATTATTCTTATGCAGAAATCGTTTAAGTGATGCTGTAGATAAATGAAAATCAAACTTATAATAAGCTTCGTTAAAGCATCTACTTATTGCAGTGACTGGTTCATTGAAACCATAATTGGTCCGATGTTGAGGGATCGACAAAAAGTTAACCCGCCTGACACGTTTGTTATTAGTGTTAAAATTAAGTTGGCTTAATAAGTAGTTTGAGTCAACGGTGCCTTCCAAAATTTTCGCGGCAAATAAGATTTTGGAATTTTGACGTCGAGAGTTCAAGGTATCCATTCGTAAAAGATTTAAGCGGTCTTGATAAAGAGGTAGATGTAAAGGTAATACTCCTAAATCGAGTACTTTCGCTGATCTATTTACAGGTGTACTCAAAAGTGAGTATTCATAGATTACAGGATTATTTTTGCGCGTGTAGGATATAATCGTACACTTGTCGGGATTAATTAGGAGATTGTTAACGGAACACCTGCTGGCAAATCTGTTTAGATCCTGCTGCAAATCATTGCAATCGTGAAGGTTTCTCACAACTTTGAAAATTTTAGCGTCATCGGCATAAAGAAGAACAGAAGATGACTGTAGAATGGAACCTACGTCATTAATAAATAAGGCGAACAGTCAAGGGCCTAGATGACTACCTTGTGGAACACCAGACGTGGTTCTAATTTCAGATGACAAGGCACCGCGAAACGATACACGTTGGATTCGATTCGTCAAGTAAGAGTCAACCCAATTTAAAAACATGTTAGGTAATTGAAAGGAATGAAGCTTAGCTAAAAGTATAGAGTGGTCAAGCTTATCAAAGGCTTTCGTCAAGTCTGTGTAGGCGCAGTCAGTTTGGAGGCCAGTTTCAATTGAGTTGGTTATTTGGTGAGAAAATTCAAGCAGGTTGGTTGTGGTTGAACGACCTTTCATGAAACCGTGCTGATACGGAGCCATAATGGATTTGCAATGAAAGGCTACAACATTCGTGACTATGGCTTCAAAAAGTTTTGCGACGTAGGGAAGTTTTGCAATAGGTCTGTAGTTGCAAGCGTCATTACGAGTCCCTTTCTTGAATATAGGAGTGACGATGGAGTATTTCCACAAATGAGGAAAGATGCCTGTTTTTAAGGATGGATTGAAAATATAAGACAGCACAGGTAGTAGTGATGACACAATATTTCAAGACCAAATTAGGTATGCCATCTGGGCTAGGTGTGATATTATTGTCAAGTTTATTAACAAATGTGATAATAGTGTCCTCGTCAACTTTTAAATCCGTCATCTCCAAAGAAGAAACTGTTGAGTTCGTCAAGTAGAGTGAAAAGTGTCTGGAGTTTGGAAAGTCCGTACGATAAGCTTTACGGAAAACAGAAGCAAATAAATTACTAATATCAAGGGGATCATCAAAATAGGAGTCGTCAGATTTCAATGTGAGTGGATACCCATCGTTATAAGTCTTAGACTTAACGAAATTCCAAAATCTCTTAAGTTGAGCTTGAAAATTAAATTTTAGCTGTTGCGTCTATGATCTGCAAATGCAACTTCTTTATGATGCAGATCTCGTAATGTAGAAAAACGTTGATAGTCAGGTTCTGAGCGAGGTAGGCGAAACTTTTTCCAGGCTTTGTTTTTGGAATTTTTCAAATTGCAAAGCTGTGGAGACATCCAAGAAAAACGAACCTTGCTTTTATTGAAGGTAGTTGGCACGCACCGTAAAAAACAGCTAAACAACCGAGTGTTGAAATAAAACGTAGCTTTATCCGGATTAGGTTCCTGCAACACGGAAGACCAATCATAGTTAGCAAGCAAGTCACGTATTTGATCGACATTTGCTCGTCTAAAATTAAATTTAAGTTCAGATGTGCTCGATGATAGGTAATTACTAGACTTTGGCACGAAAATAATGTTGAGTGCAATGATGCGCGGTTTCGTCGATGAGAGATGATGTGAGGGGTTTCACCACAGTAGAAGAGGCACCACCACCTCCGACAGGAGCGTCAGTAAGATCTCCATGTCTATCCCGGCGGAAAATAGTATACTCCGAATTAAAAATTTCAGCATTGTGAATATTTGCACAAAGCCACGTTTCGGTGATCGCAATGGCATCAAAAGCTTCATAGTTCGACAGCGCATAGAACTTATTAAGTTTAGATCGCATCCCACTTACGTTGGTGTAAAGTGCTGAGATGAGATCGTCCCGTTTTTTGTTGCAGCGCTTGATTTACTTATTCGTTTGTTGACGAATTCATGCAAAACAGAGTTCGGCGGCCAGAAATTGCTATTTGCAATGGAATCAAAGCAACAATCTGGTGCTATAATTTTAAATGATGATACACGATGCCGATTCCCTATCTTAATAACTGATACACGGTTCATGATGTGTTGAATGGCAAAGAGATGATGGACAGTGCTTGACCTCGCATGAGTAGGCGTTTGAAGTAAAAACAAGATCCAATAACCTTTCTTGCATTTATAAACTCTTCGGCATATGGGCGATTACCAGGAGAAAAAGTTGGGGCTAATGTGAAGCCGCCGTCAGATAAGTTCCAAGTAATCCTGGATAGGTTGAAGTCACTCATGATGATGAGTTCATCATTTCCATTTAATAGGTCACCTAAATGATGAGTGGCGTTAAGTACTTGTTCATAACAAATCGTTGCTGAGTTAGGTGGGATATATAAAACTGCTAAATAGAGTTACGCCATTCCCAGGTCCACACGAGCACAGACAAGTTCCAAGCT
Organism: Nemotelus pantherinus; assembly: GCA_963978885.1. Classification (NCBI taxonomy): domain Eukaryota; kingdom Metazoa; phylum Arthropoda; class Insecta; order Diptera; family Stratiomyidae; genus Nemotelus; species Nemotelus pantherinus. The sequence goes on along the minus strand of OZ022267.1, from coordinate 11,977,842 downwards.
ATCGGTGTTCAGTATGATTACTTCTGGTATGCGATCCAAACTGTGCACGACAAGCAAGATGCCCCCACTTACCGGGGCGTCGAGTAAAACTCCATTACGATCTTTACGGAAGACAGAAAACCGCGAATCAAATAGTTCTGTATTCAATATCTTCGCGCAGAGCCAATTTTCAGTTAAAGCTACGACACTTAAGTCTGAAGAAAGATTGTACGTATAAAAGTCGCTAGCTTTAAATCGCATGCCACTCATGTTGGCGTAGAAGATGGACATGTTTTGGAGTCGTTAGTCGCCCTAGCACGATTTCTTGGTATAAATTCACGGACGATTGCGTTCAATGGCCAAAAACTGGACGGTGCGATGGTATTAAAGCAGCAATCCGGAACGGTGACCTTAAACGATGACACCCGAGTATGTTGACTGATTTTCTTAACCGAGATGCAATCAGTAGGTAAATTTTTTTAGTGTGGTATTATTTTTTACATCGTCGGGGGTAGTAGCTAAGCCTTGATAAAAATAATACCCGAAGTTTCACCACACCATTGAGTTTGCAATTAAAAGTTTCAGCTCTGGATATAGCAGAAATTGGGCGGGCGCTATTTGCTTCGTGTGTGAGGAAGTTTACATTTCCTTCTTTTTCTGCATTCTCAAATCCTTCCGTAACAATAATCTTCGTTTTTTCTGCCTCATTGTCACCTGTTTTAGATTGCTTGCGTCTTATCCCCCTTTCCTTTATCGATGCTTTTCTGGTTGCTAGGGTAGACGTAGTGGCACCTGTGATTGGGCTGCTTTGGTCCAAGCTATCAGTCTGACAAGAGGTAGTATTCCTAGGTTTTTTATTTTCACGAGCGCCGTGAGGATATTCTAAAGCATCAGTCTGGCAACTTGACGTAGCGCAGCCACTCAGAGTCGAAAAGATCGTGTCGACTTTGTCATTAAGTGACTGCAGGTTATTATCGGATGTAGATGACAAAAGCTGTACATTAGCTTGTTCCAGCGGCTGCAAGTCTATGATTGATGGTATTGAGGAAATCAGGACATATAGAGATGCAAGCGTAGGATATTTCTAAGTCTATTTACAGCTGTCGCTGGGGGCCCGGTAGCTCTGCTTGCTAAGGCGTCAGGCCGAAAAGCGGCGTGCTACGGGGCCTGCGGGTTCGAATCCCGCCAGTGCCATGACTGTAAGTGTGAATGCGTGTGATTGTCCATGAGGGTGGCAAATGGGCCCAAACTGGTGGCCTAATGCTGGCCGCGTTCCCGGCAGCCCTCTTCACTAACCTAACCTAACCTACAGCTGTCGCTGATGTACTTGGCTTATACATTGCATCAAAATATTGCACGTACACCACCTTATCATAAATTGAAACTCATTTATTTTTTAAATAAAATAAATTTTCGTCATTTTTATTCATTTCATGAGTTCTACACAACTGAAACTATCTTAAACAAAATAGCATTCAGTAATATTAATGTAAATTTTTCAAATTAAGCTATAATTCATGTCGAAAAATTGCACGTACATCAAAAATGTCCACATACATTCAGAAAATTAATTACTTTTTTACTTCTAGTAGCGTGTGTGGTGTCCTTTTGCTGAAATTACATCTTTTAAGCAATTGTTCATTGAATGAGCTAGTTTTCTAGTAATTTCAGGTGTTATTTTTTCCCACTTTTCTCAAATAACCTCCTTGAGCTCATCCCAAAGATATTCGATGGAATTAAGGTCTGGTGATTGGGGTGGCTGAGGAAGCACAGATTTCACGTTATACAGTAACCACTCTTTTACTAGATGCGAGAAATATTTTGGATCATTGTCATGAGCTAGTGAAATTTCGTCGCTAATTCCAATTTTTGAAGCACTGGCTCTTAAATTAGGCTTTATTATTTCTAAGTACTGATGCTTGTCCATAGTGCTTTCCACAAATAAGAAATTTCCAACGCCATTTGCTTCCATCGCTCTCCAAACCATAACATTTCCACCTTCGTGTTTCTCAGTGGGTCCCAAATTTTTTGACTCCAACGCTGAATTGACTCTCTGCCGAACAAATCGCCGCCCATCCGAGCCAAAAAGATTATACTTACTTTTATCGACCAAAATAACAGTTTCCCAAATTTGGTCTGACTTTTTTTTACATACTCTCTGGCACACTCAAAGCGTCGGGCAACATTTTTCCTCGAAATGAACGTTTGTGTTCTTGCAATGCATCCCTTGTAACACTTTTTATGGAGAAAATTTCGCACTGTTTGGGAATTCAACGATATTCCGTCGTTTCTTTTAAGGCCTGCAGCTGTTTTGGGAGCACTTGTTTTTGGATCCTTCTTAATAATCCTCTAAATTTTTTATCCAAATGCTCAGCTAAAATTTTTTCCGACCTCTTCCTTGGACAATTGCAAAGCTTTTGTTGCTTTTTAACATATTTATATCCGTTAGCATGGTCGAACGTGGTGTGCCAATGATCCTTGATATTTCAGCATAACTTTTACCTCCCTCCTTAAAATTTACGATACATTTCTTCACTTCAACAGGAACATTGCGGTGTGATTCGCCTATTTCAGAATTAAAAAAAAAGAATTACTGCACTGCTCTATTGAGCATTTACAACTACTACCTTCCATAAATGAGGATCGTGTGTAAATCTGCACTGGAAACTAAGTACCATTACTTTTCTTTTACATGAGATCATAAGTTAATCTTGTGTGTATTTGCAATTTTTTGATATGCGTGCAATTGTTTTAAGTATATTTTTGCTGTACTGTGACAGTAAAAGCTAATATAACAAAATACTGTTTTGCTCTAAAAAGCTTTAACAGTATAGAATTTATAAATACCTAAAGAATGAAAAAAGTTTTTTTTTTGTTTAATAAATAGAAGAGTTTTTATTGGAGTAAGGGTACTGTAAAAGGCGAAAGATTTATTCGACACTGAAGAGAAGCCAGAGCTCCAAGCATAATGGAAAGTGTCCACAGCTGGCAGGTTTCTAACCTGCCATCGCTTTCGAACCATCAGTGGCTATGCTGGAATATCGGTTGTTCTGTTATCTCACCTAAAAAAGTACGGAACCCGAGAACAGCACAATGGGAAGTTTACTCAAGGAAAACAAATAGACACCTCAGGGCACTAGACGATCTGGATCTTTCGAGTCCAGGACGACTTAACGAGCAGGTGAACCGATTAATGGGAATCTTAGTGTCAGATTTCAAAGACGTGTGTCCGGAAAAGCCCGTTAGGAAGAACGCTACCTTATGGTGGAATGGTGAACTAACAGAGGCTAGAGGTCGCACACGAAAGGCGTTTAAAAACGCAAGGCGGTCCGGAAACGTTGAAGACTGGGGTCGATACAAGCAGGAGCTGTCGCTCTTCAAAAAGAAGATAAGACGAGCTAAGCGCGACTCATGGAGGGAATTCTGTGAGAACATTGAAGGAGGTACAGAGGCTGCCAGAATCAGGAAGGTCCTAAGCGTAACCCCCGGCGTTCCTTACGCTTTTGCGAAGGGAAAACGGGGATTGGGTGGAGGTACCGAAAGAGTGCCTGGATATGCTAATGGAAACTCACTTTCCAGAATCAGCTTGCGTGGTACCGCGGTGTGACGTACTTCGTGGTACCCACCGGGCGAAATATTGGAGAAATTACGGGCCAGTGGCTTTGAGGTGGTGGCGTATGCCGATGACATTGTGGTACTTGTGAGAGGTGCGTTCCCACAAACTTTGTCGGACCTTATGCAATCGGCGCTGGACCATGTCCAGACCTGGACCAGAAAAGTCGGTCTTAGGGCAAACCCGACAAAAACCGAACTTGTACTCTTCACAAGGAGACACAGGGTACCGGCTGTTGCCACGCCTAACCTCAACGGTATAACATTGGAACTTGCTGATAGTGTTAAATATTTGGGCCTTATACTAGACAGGAAACTGAACTGGGGGGCTATCGTGAAGCACAGAACTAGTAAAGCTCGCGCAGCACTTTCCGCGTGCCGGTCCGCCTACTCCAATACCTGGGGTCTTAAACCTAGGGCGGCCTATTACATATTCACATGTGTGGTGAGGCCGATTTTGGTGTGTGGAGCGATCGTGTGGTGGAAGGCAGCGGAGAGTAAAACTAATATCTTGGAGCTAACAAGACTGCAAAGATTAGTTTGCATATGTATTACGGGCGCTTTAAGAACCGCCCCAACGGCTGGGTTGGAAATGATTTTGGGACTCATGCCCCTGGATCGATTCATCTTTAGAAGCGCAAGCTTAGCGGCGATACGCGCTAAAAGTTCCGGTATGTGGAACGATTCAGATCAGTGGGGCCACATCGGTATTCTTACAGAATGCTGAAAAACATTTGGGCTCGTTGCAGAAGACACGGACCACATGAGCAAAATAATACATCTTGGCAGGAATTTCCAGGTCAAGATACCCACAAGAACAGACTGGAAGAAAAAGAAGCTACCACCGATGGGGGCGTCTGGATTTACTCGGACGGATCAAAGACGGACACAGGAGTTGGCTCGGGCGTGTTTTCTACGGATCTGAGCCTTAACCTGTGGTGTAGACTGTCGGACCATGCTACCGTCTTTCAGTCTGAATTACATGCTAAACGCATGGCAGTTGAGTCCGTTAGCGGAATATCAACCAGGTTAATGACGATTTGCGTCGACAGCGGAGCAGCCATTCTCGCTCTTGCGTCTTACAGATGTTCTTCAAAAACTGTTAACGCTTGCCCAGTGGCTCTCAATGAAAAGGCAAGGCATATTCCAATCCGGATTATGTGGGTGCCAGGGCATAGTGGGGTCATGGGCAACGAAAAAGCCGATGAATTGGCGAGGAAAGGTTCAGGAGCTAGCAATAGCCCCTGCATCACTGTACCACGATCAATCGCTGACGCCACAAGCAAACTTGATGCTGCCATATGGGCCAAACTGAAGTCTGAATGGGAAAACAGGTTGGACTGCAGAGTAGCCAGGACATTATGGCCATCACCTGATCCAAGCAAAAGCAGGAAACTTCTCAAGCTCAGCAGAAACCGCTTGAGAGCCACGGTCGGCTTCCTCACAGGGCACTGCCTTACCGCGTCGCATGCGAACAGAATAGGATTGACATCCAGCAATTTATGCAAGAGGTGCGAGATGGAAGAGGACACCATCGAGCATACTCTCTGTGACTGTCCGGCCCTAAATAATAAACGCCTCAAGATTTTTGGTTGTTACCACTTTCAAGGGTTAGCAGAGGTGGCCAGTACCGTCAAGCTGAGTCAGCTGATCCAGTTGGGCGAAGCGGTCACTTGGCAGCTCTAACAAGCCCGCGAAGGGTGGCAAATGGGCCCTAATTGGTGGCCTAATGCAACCCGCGTTCCCGGCAGCCCTCTTTACTAACCTAACCTAACCTAAGGGTACTGTACGTGCAATTTTTTGATACAGTGTTTATTTTCAACTTAAAACTAAAACTTAAAACACTTCAAACATTCAACTAAATGTAATTTCTCTCTCTCTCTCACACGTCTAGCCTAATTACATCCATCGCACAAAGAACCAACCGTTAACAGAAGAAAGCAATGATTAGTTCATCGTAGTCCCAACAAAAATACATTTTCGTTGAAATGTTAACATTTATACGAATCGTCCTTACGGCTGTTCTGCTTGTGTTCACTGTTGTCACAAACGGACAAAAGTTTCCCGATGATTTACAATCGCAACAACAAGATACTGAACTGTTGCTGCCGACCGGTCAGAATAGTCTATTCCCGCAACAGCAAACCTTCGGTCAGCAACAACAATACGGCGGCCAACAACAACAATACGGACAGGATCAGTTCGGGCCGACTCAGTTCGGTCAACAGCAATACGGACAGGATCAATACGGGCAGCAACAATATGGACAGCAATTTGGTCAGGATACGTCCGATTTCTACAGCAATCAAAATCGTCCGGTGAATGAGAATCGCAACACCGGCTTCAGTGCATATGGAAATGGTCTGTTCGATGGTATCGATGGTATCGACGAAAACAGCTATTGTCCGGAATATTGGCTAGCGCACCGACAGACATGCTACCGTTTCATCAAATCACCGCGTAGGAACTGGTATGAGGCGAAGAAAATCTGTAGGGCTTATAGTGCCGATCTGGTGCATATCGATAACATCGACAAGCATTCATTCATTTTGAAGCAGTTGATCATACAAAATCAAAAAGAGAACCGTTACTTTATTTCGGCTCGAGAAACTACACCCGGAAACTGGATCAACGATGATAATAGTCAGTTCCTGACGCTGGACGACTCTTTCTCCTACGAGCCGAACATCTACGAGCGCGAGAATCTCTACGACAACAAAGCCATTCAAGTGACTAACAATCGCAACTACAATAGCATCATGACGAACAATGTAAGGAATCCATTCGGTCCGATTGGGCCCAATCAGCAAGGAACGAATCCTGCCATTTCAAATACGAATTTGAATAGGAACCCGAACTTGGATCAGACGTACCGGGATAATCCACTTCTGCATATCGATAAAAATCGCTTGGTTTACGGTTACTCCAGAGTACATGATCGCTGGATGTTCATGCCCACGTATGACTACGAAAACAATTTGTTCATTTGCGAGTCGAAGCAACTGTACAACATCGAGAATGTTAACTTGAAAGCGGACGACCGACGTGCCTATGACTACGGTCTCGAAGTAAGAGATTTCCGGCAAGTACCGCGAGGTCCTTTCTTTATCAAGCAACCCGTCGACACGACCTTCGACACGAGCAAGCGTGTGTCTGAAAATTATGTATCGCTCCGTTGTTTGGCTGGTGGCTTCCCGACACCAACCTACACATGGTACAAGGAAGAATACGTAAATGACAACCTGACTTTTGTCGTGATCGATCCCCTGGCCAATGAACGATTCACATTAAGCGGTGGAAATCTCATTATCTACGATCCAGTTCAGAATCTCGATCAAGGAGTCTATCATTGTGTCGCCGCAAATAAATTTGGTCGTATTCGCTCGGAAAGTGTTGATTTGAATTTTGGCTACATAATGGAGTTCAATTTGAAACGTTCGCCGGAAATGGCGGACATGAATTGGGGCAAATCGATGTTCTGCGATCCGCCTCAGCACTATCCCGGCGTGAAGTATTATTGGTCCAGAGATTTCTTTCCCAATTTCGTCGAGGAAGATCAGCGTGTGTTTGTCAGTTTTGACGGTACTCTGTATTTTTCGTCGATCGAAGCAGTCGATCGTGCTAACTATTCCTGTACCGTTCAGAGTTTGGTAAGTAGCACGGGTCGTAACGGACCTTTCTTTCCGTTGAGAGTGCTACCCAACAGTGACTATCAGGCATTGATTTTCGCCAATACGTTCCCAAAAGTTTTCCCGGAAGCCCCAATCGCCGGCGGCGAGATTCGGCTCGAATGCGTTGCATTCGGATATCCTGTGCCGTCATACAATTGGACGAGGAAAGATGGCGCATTGCCTAGGCACGCCTATCAGATAAGCTACAATCGTGTACTAATCATACCGAATGCCACAATCAACGATAACGGCGAATATATGTGCACAATCGAAAACAACCGAATCACTCTACAGAAATCAATTTTAATAAACATCCAACAAAAACCGAATTTCACTATTCCACTCCGTGATAAAATCAAGGACTATAACAGCGAAGTTAGTTTCATTTGTGAAGCTTCTGCTGTACCGGATGTGAATTACACCTGGTACAAAAATGCCGAGTTGCTTGATATCGAAAAACTGAATCGTGATCGCTATATTATACAGGACAATTTTCTGACCATAAAATATTTGGATCCGGACAAGGATAACGGAATGTATCAGTGCAGGGCAGAGAATCAATTGAAAGCGGTCTATTCGTCGGGTCAGTTGCGCGTTCTCACGATGAAACCGTCCTTTAAAAAGCGACCACTCGAAGCTGAAATATACGCTATCGCCAACGGCAATACAACGATTGTCTGCGATCCGGAAGCTGCACCGCGACCTAGGTTCCAGTGGAAGAAGGATGGAAATGTGATAGGGCCGGGCGGAAACAGACGAATACTTCCGACCGGCACTTTGATTATATCACCAACATCTCGAGACGATGAAGGAGTCTACACTTGCGTCGCCTCGAACTCAAACGGCACGGATGAGTCGCGGGCCCGTTTAATTGTACTACGTAAGTCTTTACTATGCAAGTAAGGCATTGTGCTTAATCTAGTGGTATCTGTATCTTTCAGGTGAATTGCGATTCACGCAACCATTGCAACCTCGTATGATTTACCAGGTGCAGCAATTCGTCTATATGCAATGCGAAGTTTCGTACGATGAAGTGTTGGACGTTGCCTACGTTTGGACTCACAACGGTGAAGTTATAAAAGAGGAGCTAAATAATATAAATCGAAGAATAGTAAGTATCATTTAGTAGGATTCGAAAATGATTTACAGAATTTCGAACTTTTCTATAGCGGATCGAACAAAATACTTTGATGATCGACAATCTAACTCTTCTCGATTCCGGTCAATATGAATGTATCGCAAAGTCTTCTGTCAATCAGATTAAATCCGAAACACAACTAATCGTTGAGGGTCCGCCTGGAGCACCAGGTGGTTTGAGTGTCATTGAAATCGGAAAGACACGCGCCCTCATCGAATGGGTTGATGGAACAAGTAACGGCAGACCGATTTTATATTACAATATTTTAGGACGCACGAATTGGAATCGGACCTGGGCAAATGTATCTATCGGTGTTCATGCTCACGAGTTCGATCGCTACACAGGACGTCAGCGAGCTGAAGTTGTAGGCTTGACACCGTGGTCTAGCTACGAATTCAGCGTCTGTGCAGTGAATGATCTAGGCATTGGAGTTCCATCTACACCATCGCCCCAGTATAGTACGCTCGATGACAAACCATATATCGCACCCAGAAATGTTGGTGGGGGTGGGGGTAAGATCGGTGATCTTACTATTACATGGGATCCTCTACTACCACAAGAGCAACATAGTCACGGCATCCACTACAAGGTATTCTGGCGATTGAGTGGTGATTCGGAGTGGGCAACTGAACTATTACCGGCTGGCTCGAATGTGGGACGAGCCGTTGCGCATATTTCATATGATCGCTACTACACTAAATACGATGTGAAAGTGCAAGCAATAAATAATGTTGGTAAGGGACCGGAAAGTGATATTGTAACGATTTATTCGGCCGAAGATATGCCACAAGTTGCACCTCAACAGCCGATCGCGACCAGTTTTAATTCGACCGCATTGAATGTAACATGGCAAGCGGTCGAGCAAACTCGTGAGAAGATACGTGGTCGATTGATTGGACATCGTGTAAGTTAGATGCAGAGGGAGGTTTCCCTTTAAAAGTCAAATCTTGATTTTCTCTATTTTCAGCTCAAATACTGGAAAACATCGATGCCAGAAGAAACAGCCGTATACTATCTATCTCGTACGACTCGACCTTGGGCACTAATTGTGGGGCTTGATCCCGATACATATTATTTGGTTAAGGTTATGGTTTATAATGCAGCTGGCGAGGGTCCTGAAAGTGAAAGATATTTGGGTACTTTTTTTCAAAGCCAAAAATGTAACTCTTGGTTTTCACACATTTTCGTTGTTTTTTGTTTTTGCAGAACGTACATTCCGTAAACCGCCACAGAAACCACCATCGTCTGTCCATGTTTATGGTGTCAATCCGTCTACAGTACGTGTTGTTTGGCGCTATGTAGCTCCAACTCAAGAGGAAGAACCTATACAAGGATATAAGGTAAGCAGTATTTGTTGATTTAATACGGGCCTTACTCTTAGTCTAGAGAAAGTTTTCAAGTGCAAAAAATGAACAGAATTTCTATGGAATAGGCTGACACACAGTGATAATCCTTCGATCTACCATCATCACCTGTTACAACTTTAACATGCCTTCTGTCCAAAATGGAACTCCTCTTTTCTACGCATTGAGTCCACAAACAATTTTTTTATATTGTCTTATCTTCTTTTCTCTCTTCTTGCTCATTTTCTTCATTGCACTGTTTGCTCTCTCATCCTCTCTCCCACTAAATCTTCTCTCGTTTTATTATCCACGCAGCCTGTGAAATATCTATCTTTATGAAATATCTATCTTTGTGAAATATCTATCATATCATCTTCCCTTTGTGTCCTTTATTAATCTTATTCAATGTGAGTATGAGTGTGTTGGTAAATTTCCCTCATGTTGGAAGCTATCAAACATTAATTCACTTAATTTCATTTTCTCAAGGTCAAAAGACCGTAACCTTTCAAAACTGAGAAGCATAGCGATCCCTTTTTCAATGTATTCTTCATACTGTAGATCACCCTCGGATTAGATGTTTTCCTGGAATCGTATCTCCACGGAGTCCACAAAGTTATTCGATTTATCTGCACTGTTTTATTTCAAAATTGGTGGTATCAACGGTTTATTTTTGATCTTGAAGTATCGAGACAATTGTCATAAGGTCCTATTCTCTAGGCTCAATGCTTTAAATCAATTTCTCTAGCTGCTCATTCTGGTGTTGGGATATTTGACCACACGAATTTAGTTGGTAAGCGGGTTTGCTTCCCGCATTAAGTCTTCGTCAGAGTAAATTGTTCCTAAGAATTGTGTTCTTCCTTTACCAGGATTGTGATCGTGTTGTCCTCTTTTAACTGCTTTATGATATTGATGAGGAAATCTTTTGAATCCTCTAAGTCGATGGTCGTTTTGGATGTGTCTTTTGGATGACCACTTCAACCAATGCAACTCGGAAAGCTCTCTCTAGTTGGTGATTTTAACCTCTCTCTGCTTAGTGATTTTCACCTCTATCCAGTTCTTAATTTTCACCTCTCTCTAGTTGGTGATTTTCCTATCTCCAATTGGTGGTTTTCCTCTCTCTCTTTTACGAGGACATGTTGTACGGACATGTTGGTTCATTGCTTGTGAGGTCCTTATATCTGAGGCGAAGCTATTTGGTGATATGCAGGGCCGATGTGCGTTGAATCATTGAGGATATGCAAGATTTTTTTTATATCTATCTCCATATGACATACTTTTACTGAATTAAGTTACTTTTACTTTACTTAATTTGAGATCTATATATATTTTTTGGACTTCCTTACTTTTTTATTATTTCAGTTTTCATTGTCTTACCCAATCTGTAATTGGGTGGTTTGCCGGTAGAATTGAATATCTCAATAAATAAAATATGATTTTTCATGTTTCTTTCTATTGAATTATAGGTTCGTGTATGGGAAGCAGACAAAGATATGTCAAAGGCCAACGATACCCTAATACTTGTCGGCAACAAATTGGAATGTTTTGTGGATACTCTGACGCCAGGCAAAGAATATCAGATGCGAGTTTTAGCTTTTAGTAACGGTGGGGACGGACGAATGTCGAGTCCACCGTTACGTTTTAAGATGGGTAAGGCAACAACAACAACAGAAAAAATGATAAAATCACGATGAAAATATATGAACTTTTCACATCGATTGTATGCTCATTTTTTCATTTATTGTTTTTTTTGTATTTTATCATCAAATTTGCACTACAAATATATTGAATATTGCATCGTCTTTTCACTAGTTATAATAACATTTATCTTTCACAACTCTAACGTTTCTTCCCTTTCTCTCACTCTTTCTTCGAATTAAGGTAATACGCACGCTCGTGAATCATCCAGCAATCAAGTACGAATCAATAAAATTCTAGTTGCTGCTATTTTTGCCATTGTATACATTCACAAAATTGTAGTTTTCTAACGAAATTGATTTCGAATAGACAGATCAACGATAAGTAACCACATTATATGGTTTCTAAAATTTCAAAATATTATTAAATACATGGATTTTTTTTGGATTGATCGATTTCGGGCCATGTAATTTTATTGTAAATTTTCGCGTACCGTTATTTTTTATTGTTCCTCGTCACCACCTATTGTATGTAACATATGTTTAAAAACGCTTTGTAACATCAATCAATATTATTAACGTTGAAAAAACAAGCTATTATAATGCATCCTGTAAAGAACATATACGTTGTCACTAGTGGCGTGCACAGACGGGGGCCCCGTATATTACCAATTTGCCTTTGAATAAAAAAAATGCACTAACGTGCCTTTACAGAGCTTCTACGATGAAAATCATTGAAAATGTGTGCTGAACTCTGGTGTTTGCCCCCCTCTATTTCAAAGTTCTGTGCACGCCTGTGGTTGTCACATTTTAACAGAAATTGTACATATCCTGAATATTCCATATGTAAAACGATTTGATTGCAACTTGTTTAATATAAATCATATGCTCGAATGTAAATATTTATGTTCATCACAATTGCATCAAAACAGCGCATTGCTTGTTTCTTTGAATATATACACGCACACACAGATCAATGAAAAATTAAATTTCTTGGAAAATGCAAATAATGCATACATTGTCCATTCGAATTTAAGTAATCGGTAGATGTTACATGAGTTGAAGAAAAAAAACCCGAACGAACTCTACGAAAGAAATGGTCCTATACTTTACAAAAACACAAAATAAAACGCTGGCAATTAATAGTTTTAAGAAATGAATTTCAACAAAAGCGAAAAACAAAGTTAACTTGAATCTCTAAACAAAAAAACAAAAAACATTCCAAATTTATTCGAAATATTAGATTAAAGGAAAAACCAAACAATTTTTACAAAAGATATTAAAAAAAAAACTCCGAATCTCAAATATTTTTGAATATATAATTCTAAAATGAATTTAAAAAAAAAAACAATCGAAATCAATCATAATTCATGTAACTGTGAATTCCTTATCAGTACAGAAAATTCGTCCATAGTTTTTTTCTTCTATTTTTAAAATGTACACAATTATTAGTTAAGAAAATGAAACGAAGTGTTAAAAAAATAGAGTAGAATAGTATATTTTTGATGTATGACAAATTAGAATAGTTATTACCGTTTTTTTTTTTTGAAATATACAAAAGAATTAGAAGAGAGTATATGTATTTATATCATGCATTGATTGAATTCATAGGCAGCAAACATAAAAACATGACAAACTGAAATATATATATTTTTGTATGACATCGTACAGTCAAATGTCTTTTATTCTGTGGTTTTTGGAGCGAAAAAAGTTCTCGTCTAAAATTTAGATTGGTATGTTGCAATAATTATTGTTCATTTTTGGCTGCAGGCGTTTTAGATGAAAGGCTATTTTTGGGGGTTTTATTTGTCTTTGTTCAGAAAACAGGTTAACCTGCCATTAGGCATTATCCATCGAATTCATTAGTACCCTGCAGGATAATTAGGTTTGTCAGTATATAATTAGGCGCTTCTTATAGATGTATCCGTTGAAACGGCTCTCCATAGGGTAGTCCTCGAAATAGAAAATGCACTCAACTATAAAGAATACGCTCTGGGAGCTTTTCAAGACATTGAAGGCGCTTTCAATAATGTGCACACAACAGCCATTATGGAGAGCCTCCGCGCAACCAACACGAACCCCGGTGTTTGTAGCTAAGTAAGCAATATGCTTAAGCAAAGGCACATAACGGCTGAGTGGACGGGGTCACAAATTACTAGGAAGGTCCATAGAGGCATATCGCAGGGAGGAGTTCGATCTTCTCTCTTGTGGAACCTGGTTATAAATACAATTTTGGATAAGTTGGAACGCAGAGGACTAACGGTTGTGGCCTATGCCGATAACTTTGCTATATTAGTCTCGGGCACGTTTTCGCACTCCCTCGGCCAGCTCATAGAGTATGCTCTGGGGCTGGTTGAGGAATGGGCAAATACCGTGAGCCTCGGCATCAACTCCAACAAAACTGATCTCGTACTTTTCACTAGGAAGTACAAAATCCCTGAATTAGCCCCAATCAGGTTGGGCGGCGCCAGGTTAAGTCTCAAGTCACAAACTAAGTACTTGGGTCTTATTCTGGACAGCAAGCTCACCTGGAATGCAAATTTAGAGGATAGAGTTAAGCGGACAAGCAATGCGATTTACACCAGCAAGAGAGTGCTGGGTAAAACGTTGGGTCTAAGCCCTGCTTTAACGCATTGGATCTATATGGCGATAGCCAGGCCTATTCTTGCTTACAGATGCTTGGTCTGGTGGAAAGCTGTCAATAAGACTACCTTTGCCAGCATGACGAACAGAGTTCAGGGATTGGCAGCTCTCTGTACCACAGGTGCCTTATCATTGACTCCTTCGTCTGCTCTGAACGTCCGGCTTCATATCCCTCCGCTTGACCTCTTCGTTAGGGGCGCTGCCGCAAAAGCTGCTGTCAGGCTTAGGGAATTGGGATACTTCGAGCCACGATCCTTCGGCCACAGCAAAATTGAGCAGAGGTACGCAGGTAGCATCGACTACTTGGTCCCCACTCTGTGCTTCGAGCGGGATATCAAGCGACTGTGGGGGATGGGCAGGAGTGGAATCAGCAAATGGACACAGCAACTCTTAGCATCTACAGTTACGGCTCTAAAACGGCTGCCGGAGTGGGTGCTGCAACATTTTCTGCAGATGTAACTTTGGAAGCAGCTTTCAGGCTTCGTAACCACTATAGTATTTTTCAGGCGGAGGCTTTTGCGATACGTAAAGCCGCAGACCTAGCACACGCCAGAGATACCACAAGTGAGGAAATCAACATCCTTACAGCCAGTCAAGCAGCGGTTAAAGCTCTGATGACTTACACATACAAATCGAAATGTGTACTGGACTGTATTCAGGCACTGAACAGACTGGGCAACAACAGTAGAGTCGGAATTTTCTGGGTTCCTGGTCACAAGGGCATTGAAGGCAATTCCAACTCCAACCCAGACGATCAAATACTCTATCGACTCCAAGGTGCGATGTGCAGATGGCGTGCAACTGAGACCTGCAAGCTAACCAAAATCATGTGGGGGTCATACAATCACGTAGCGACTAAGTTCCTGCTCGATTTAATGGGGACTGACTGCAAGCGGCTGGTCGGTATCATTACTGGCCACTGTCTTGTAGCAGCTCATGCCATGAAAATTGGGTTCCTAACCAGCGACAACTGTAGGAAGTAGTAAGAGCCGGGAGTCTTTGAAACAATCCAACACCTTTTGTGCCACTGCCTGGCACTGGGGAAAACCAGGCAACGCTGCTTCGGTGAGCCCTGGCTGGTTGATCTCCCACATGTAGCGGACCAGAGGCTGAAGGACATACTACAGTTCGCAAAAAAGTCCGGGGCCTTCGATGGCCGTTTAGACTGAGCTTTCCTTCCCCGGGTCCATTTATCTGGTATTACTACGGACCCAATGGGTCCCTCAATAGGTCAAATGCTAATTGCTTTCAAATTGTGTTTCCGATTGCGATTGTTGTTTGTGCTTATTTCGTGCATAATGTTCTTAATGCTCGTTCATTAGAAGCGGTGGTTTTCGTTGGTGTGGCGATGCCTATTTCTTTTTTACAAACACTCAATCGGTGTGATGAGGAAATGATTGCTAAAAGCCACGTACCTTACTTACCTCACGTGCCACCTTGGATTCAGCAACAGGTGCTATTTTGTCGAAATCATGAAAATGTATGGCAAGGATGGAGCATAATGGTCTTAATTTCCAAAGAAAAAAAAAAGTCGGAAGAGTCTTATTGTTCGGGGATGTGTGGCCTGCGCCAGCCAGTTAATCCTAACCTAACCTATATATGTACCTCCAGAAATCAGTTTTCAATTTGTCTTGCTATGGCAATTCAAATGATGTTCCCTAGTTTTCGTCCGCTTACATTCTCCATTGGTTTAATGGCGTGGAATGACGATGGAATATTGTGTAGTGATAGCGATACTCGGCGATACGGTTAGGATACATGTGTTCTGTCCGAAATCATTGAGTAACTACTCTTACTAGATGTATAGGAAAAAGTTCAACTGCCAAAACTTCGAGCCTGTGGCAAGCAATTGCAATATCGTTTATCGATGCGTGAAGTGCCCGGAGAATCACACACGCGGTGAGTGCCCAAACGTAGTCGATGCACAGTCTGAATGCGTCAACTGTCATGAGAAAGGTTATCCAGCCAAATATCGTGCGAGCCTGGCATACATAAATATGGTGGTCAGGATCGAGGCGACAAATATTCGTTGAAATAGCTACAAAATTAGTGGTATTTCCTTTGTATAGGCAGTAGGAGGTATTGGCTCTCGTGGCTATACAGAGAGATATGGTGTTGGA
This sequence comes from Nemotelus pantherinus, assembly GCA_963978885.1. NCBI lineage: Eukaryota > Metazoa > Arthropoda > Insecta > Diptera > Stratiomyidae > Nemotelus > Nemotelus pantherinus. The sequence continues at coordinate 11,961,702 of OZ022267.1, read as the reverse complement.
CTCAGATTCCCGATTTAGAGGGCCGGTTTATAAAGAGTGAAAAATCAAGACCAAACTTGCAAAAATGGTCCTGACTTTGGAAAGAAGAAGCTGGGTCTAGCTTCGCCAGTTCGGAATTTTCTGCGCACTATAAGTAGTTCTAGTAGTAATCAGTCAATCAATCAAAAGACAGATTTTCGAACAAATATTGCAGCGATAAAAGGAAGCTTTTTACTGTTTTGATTCAAAAAACTTAACGTAAATGATGTCAAACAGAGCTTCAAAGCTCTACATTTCCAAAAAGTTAGATATAAGTGAAATTTTAGGTTTAGAGCTCAGCGGGCCAAAAAATATCAAGGTTCACTTTACCAAAGCAGGGGATGGGTTTGGTTTGGATTTATTAAATTCCTTAAGAAGTTTGGGTTTTATCCCAAACAATATGATTTGCAGGTATATGGAGTTGTACGAGTACGAGAAAGGTCTGAGAGAGAAAGAGAGACAAAGATGAAAGTTATTAAGGGGGGCAGGTGTAAATACTAGCCTTGAAGTGAATGCTGTCAAGATTAATAACCTAGCTATCTATCTATATATTCCTCAGGACTTCAATAACTTTGTTTTACAGGACGAATTAAACGCATTAGTAAAATGTTTGCTAGTGAATACTAAGCTTATCATCTTTGGTGATTTCAATGCCCCTGGAAGAACTTGGGGGGGATGACTCTAAAAGAATAGAAAATGATTCATAGTCGCGGAGCAATAAAATCCTTTGGTATATATTGTATCAATAAGGAAAACGATACATATATTCACATGGTGCACTCAGGTCCTATTGGCTATTCAGCTCCAGATCTCTCTTTTACAAATCTCAAACTAAATCCGCTTAAATGTGTATCGTACTTCAATGTTATTAGGGTGAATGGGCATCTCCCTATAATCTTCCTCTAGAGACTCAATCTCGTCATAAGGTTAGGTTGAGTTCTGCGACTGCCTCCCTCAGATAGACTCGGGAGAAAGCACACTTTTACTAAACGGAGAGCCGCCTTGAGTCCTTGCTGAAATGAGTGATCTCCTTCAGGGTCACCTAAGCTATTTCAATTAGGAAAGTAGAGTAATATGAGCCAAGGGTATTGTTCCTTCTTCCAGCGAATGCCGGGCATTCACATAGGAGGCGAAGAACTGTTTCTTCTTTCTTCCCGCATCTACAGCTCCGCCAGAACTCATTGTAGAGGGCGCCCAGCCACGTTGTATGTCTGCCAAACAGATAGTGTATGGTTAAGACATCCACCACTTTCTGAATCAAAAAGTTCCCTATTGCGACCAATGTCAAAAGTTCACCCAGGACCTCACAGCACTGTACAGCATTTTTTCCTAGGAATAATCTTCTCGCCCGCAAAACTCTGCTTGGGATTTGCGTCTCCTCAAACTCCTGAGACAGAGATGGCTAGGCATCAGTATAGTCGATGCCAGCTGGAACAAGCATGCCCTGCACAAAGGTTTTGGCATGGTCCAGGTCTGCCCTTGTCAAGGGGTCCCCAGAATCTATGGTAACCTCAGTGACCCTGTCACCCTGTCCGAACATGTCTGTAGTCTTACATCAGAGTGACCCCGTTATTAATAAAGAAGGTGTGTAGGTTTTATCTTCTTTATGACCTTTTGATTTACAGTCTTAAGTTTGGCTGGCCAGCTAACTACTGCTCCGTATAGCAGATTTGGTTATACTATGTGAGTATAAATCCAAGAGACAATAAGAAGTTCCAGTCGTAAATCGCTCCCATAGCCCTTTTATTTGTTTATTTATTAATATATATTAAACAGACAAATCCAATTACTGAATATTATAATAAAAATGATAATAAAATAATAAAAAAACAGAAACAAATAAAACATAACATAATTATCCTAGTAAAAAAACAGAATCAAGATGGAGGATTCTGATGGACGGAAGAATCAACCCTAGCGAATCAGAACCGCTAGAAACACTAATGTTCAAAGAGCAGTAGAGGATTTGTACAGATTTTGAGTGTGTATTCTACCACTACTTACTTTTCCTACTTGGAAGTAATACACCCTAAATAATAGAATCTAAGTTTATTTTAATTTCGGTGACCTCATCGAAAGTTACTGCGGTAGAAAGGTGTTTGGGGTTGCCATCCGAAAAATGTCCAGAGCTTAGAAAATTCAAACAATGTTTACTTATTTTCATTGCAAATGTTTGCGATGAAAGTACTTAATGCAAGCATTTATTGGAACGAAAATAACAAAAAGGCCTAGTGTTAGCAGCCCTTTGCTAGCACCGAAGCCAAAAATATATCACATCTGCCTTACGTTGAAGTCAACCTGTTTTGCGAATTTTGTATTGATCCGATGACTGCATTCGAAGTTATAGAGATGCAAAGAAATTTAGGGTTACCATTCGCAAAAATTTTCAAACTTTCTAGATCTTAATATTTGGTGTTTATTTTCACTATAAGAT